>VZRO01004734.1:434748-462178 GCA_013397915.1 Daphoenositta chrysoptera | reverse complement strand
AAAAAAAAAAAAAAGCATTTGATGAAATGCATAATATCTTTGTTTTGAATAATCAATATTATATTTTAAAAAGTTATAAAATATAAAATATTTTCCATTCAGTTTATCTTTAACATTTGAAGCTGGTTTTAGCATTAAGTCTGCATCAGATATATATTTATATGCACATATATACAAATACACATGTACATAAACATAATGCCAGACACAAACATACACATCACATAGATACATATATAGTCCATATGAACATCCTCATACATAAAGATTTCATCTCCATAAAATATTATCTTCTTTTCTTCTTTTCTGAAAATTCACTTTTAAATTACAGCTTCTTGTTTACAATGAAGGGAATATGTAAATGCAGAAAACAGATAATTTAATTTTTTAAATGAAGAAAAAAACCAAATGGTTAATGTTTGGGAAAAAAGAAATTAAACCAACAAATTCATCTTTGCAAGTCTCTAGATTTGAGAGGTTGCTGGTTGGACTGATAGAGGGAAGAGCTCATTATACAGGGAACACATATGGCATCCTTAAAATATAACTCCTGAAATACATTATTTTAAGAACCATTATTTACTGTATGTGTAATATGCTTTTATTATTTATGGTCAGGTAGTTTTTAATTGGAACTAGGCTGGGTGCCTTCCAAAGGGGTTGGTACCACTTGCAATGAGTCTTTCACTGATAATCAAAGAACACATATTAATTATATGCTCATATATTGTCTGTGTTTGAAGGGGAATCTGGGGAGGAGTTCATCAGCATTCTTTGGGTAGCACCTTGAAGTGTTCTCAGCATCCCACTCTGCAGAAGCACGTCTCTTTTGCAGTAGAGTAAATGATTTATACTGCTTGTGTTCTTCTTTCTATGGACTGCCAATATATCTAAACTAGAACCATGATAATAATAATAATAATAGTAATAATAATAATAATACTTACATTAAATTGCTAGCATAGTTGTGAACTTTAATGAGAAAGTTTTCTTTGAGCACTGGATTATTTTTTTTTCTGTCTTCTTTTCTGTAGCACGCAGCAAGAGGTATTATTTAATGCACTTAGTGCTAAGAAAAATCTTCCTGCCTCTGTTAAGAGTCCAGCCTTATTTCTTGCTCAGGGCCTGACTTTTTTGGTTTGGTTTGGTTTGATTTTTTTTTTTTTTTTTTGTTAAAATGAAATGTGTGCCTTGTCTCAGTCATGTTTGTCTGTCACTGATTCAAAGGCTTCTCTCAGAGGTGAATTATACACATTGCCAGTAAGAAATGGCAGTAAAAGAAAATGCAAAGGAGAAGAGAGACAGAGAGCAATGCCCAAGGAGTTCCTCAGAAGGGTGTTAAGACAGATCAGTGTGTAGCCTCCAAATTTTGCTCCAGTCTGCTTTATCTTGATCTACAGTATTTGCAGATCATAACCCACCAAAGCTGGAACAGGGATGTCAAGAGAACTGATGCTCCTGTGATACAGAATTTGTGGTGGACTGAAGTCCTTTATGCCCTGTTTAGAGAGTGCACTCGGGGACAATCGTTGGAAGGGACCATGAAAAGTTATTTAAACTCCCCAAGGCTCCCTCAAAATTAGGCAGAAGAAACCTTTGTAATAAAGATCCCTTTCCCACACAGAACACTTACCCAATTCAGCCTTTTTCTCATCCTGATATTGTTACTTTCCAGGCCGATGAGCTTTGTTATGAACCATTATCAAGATCCTTGTTTTAAACATATTAATAAGAAACTTCTAAAATCTCACATCAGAACCTAATCCCATAAATTTCACTGCCTCAATTCTCTACCAAATGTGTATCTTACTTTCAATTTAGACCCAATTCAAATAGCAAAGTATCCACCTCCTTTCCTTTTCTGCAAAAGACTGGGTACCTGATTCCATTGTTCAACATCACAGTGTCTTAAATTCTGTGCTACGTACTGCAGTGGCTTGTTCTGTGCAGCTGGCACAGAAATTTCAGTTTCTGGGCCAAGAGAGATTAAAAATTTTATATCTTTGCCAATTTAGTTTAAGAGTAGAGACACCAAGAGCTTGGAAGTAGTAAAAATCCTGACAGCAAGAAAGTTTAACACAGATACTCACATGCATGCATGCACACACAAAATGTACAAAGATGGTCCGAGTTTTATGGTGCTCCCCTGAGGACCAGATTAGGAAGAATTCTTTTTGTTTCCCCCAATCAAAAGGCAATAATAGCCTGTTTGCCTTATGCCAGCATTTTCCCTCTCCCTCCTTCCCTTCACCCTCAAACCTAATGTCTTGTTCTGTAATGCCATCAGTACTGTATGAATATAACAGAATCATTCATTACTTCAGCTGATGCCCCAAAGATTGAAAAATAGTTGTTGGCTATCAAGAGATGATTGTGAACTGAAAGATTAATAGGCATAAGGATTCGCCAGCTGTCCACTCTATTCAGAGAGAAGGAAAAAAATATATGTAAATCACTTTGGCTGCTGGCACAAGATGTTCTATAAAATTTGCCTGGTGCCAGAGTCACCATAGTAAAGAAATTGTTTACTTCTTTTTGGGCCTTATCACCTTCTTACCTAAGTCTGGAACACCAAGAGCAGACTTTTTCAGGGGTTCACACCTTCAGCACTTCATGCAAATAAATGTACCTCTTTCTGTGCAACTGATCCTCTGTGTGGAGAAGTTTAAATGGAAATGCTTTCAAACCATAAATTAAAGCAAGCCTCCCTCCATCTCAGATGCCTAGTGTTCTCTTTCTGTCTCAGTCTGTGTCTGGAAATGAAAATTTTAAATTACTGCACATAAATCTGTTTTTTAATATGCTTTGTATTATAGCACAATGCAGCCTCCTTTGCACATCATCACCGGGGAATTTGGACTTGGGTTTCTTGTTTGTTGGGTTGGGGATTTTTGTCATCAACATCAGCTATGTTCAGAGCTTCAAAATCAGAGATACACAGACAGCTAACAAAATAATAGAAGAAAGGGAGTATGAAGAGATGCAGGAGCAAATAGTGGGGACTTTGAAGAACAAGAAAGAGAGAGTATCAGTGCTGTAAATGAATAAACTTACTATTTGATTGTTATGAAAATAGGTGTTTTAGCCATATTTTCAAAATCCATACGCTGTTAGATCCCCATTTGGACTAATTCCTTTCCATAAAAATAAGAGCTGTTTTTTACATGCGGTTAAAAATTCATGGATTCACCACACATGAAGAGTTCACTACATGAGATACAGGACAAAACTATATAATTTTACAGGCTTTATGATCAATAAAGAGAACAAAAGGTGCTTTTAGAGTACACAATGGAGGTACTTCCCTTCTTGCAGAGGAAAATTAATATTCAATTTACTACACAGCTGAGTATAGGTTTTAAGGTGCCTCAGTGAGGATGAATTAGAAATTAAGGAAGAAGACATATCTGTATCTGACTTACAAGTTAATAAAGAAAACATGAAAAGGGTACTGCAGTCATCATTTTCCAAGAAGGAAACTAAATATTTTTGTGCAGATTGACACAGAGATGGTAACTAGTGCCAAAGTGTTAGAGTTCAGTTTGTGGGTACTCCAGGTTTCTTTAAGTGGAAATCTTACTTCTGAAAGAGAATTCACTGGATTAAACAAGTGTTCACATCTGGAAATGCATTATGCATAGTTAGCAAGTATGGAAGTTTGAAATTGTTAAACTTGGCAAAGGAAGGGATGTGAAAAATAAAATTGTCTGATATCTTAAGCACACTTCAAGCTGATTATCTAACCTATTCAGGGGAAGATTAGAGAAACGTTTGCCCAAAGGTGGAATTTTTAAATACACCAAAATGATATGTTAGAATAGACTACACTATAAATGCTACCTCTAATGTGTTGTGCTAACCAACAAAAGTATTCCAAGTTAACCAGATGTTTCTGGTGTTACTGAACATGAACTGCATGCTCTGTTAGTCAGGTGGGGTGTGCTGACCCAGGCTGGCCAAAGCTGCTCTATCACTTCCCTCCTCAGCTGGGCAGGGAAGAGAAAAATATAACAGAAAAATATCACAGGTTCATGGGTTGAGGTAAGGACAGGGACAGATTCCTCAACAGTTAGCATCATGAGCAAAACTGTCTCGGTTTGGGGAAATTAGCTTATTTTCAAAGAAATCAGACTAGGATAATGAGAAATAAAACCAAACATTAAAATAACCTCCCCCAGCCATCCCTCCCTGGGCTCAGCTTCACTCATGATTTCTCTGCTGTTTCCCACTCAGCAATGCAAGGGAATGGGGATGGGGCTGAGGGGAGAGCTGGAATTGACTCTGTTGGACCTGGATGAAGCTGCCAGCATCTTCCCAGAGAAGCCACACCTGTAGTCCCACCTCATACTCAATCTTGCCATGCACACCCAAATCAGAAGAAAAAAATTAAGCAGCTGGAAGAGGAAGTAGCTGAGTTCAAGGGATTTCATTCTTCAAAATTCACTAGAGAAACATGACCTCTGATTGCCTTATTTTGACAGCTGCTTGCCTACTGACAACATATCTTCTTACTGAAAATCTCTGTTAATGACTAAAAATATTATTGCTTTATCCAAGCCTGGCATACTGTTATACTGAATCACAAAATCCAACCAGTTAATATGGTTGCCTCAACTCAAAGAGGTTACAGTTCAAACTCAGTCCTATCAAATTCCATGGGATTTTAGTGATTGGCTGAGGTTTGTTTGAAATCCTAAAATCTCTCAGGCTTAAAACAACTAAAAGCAAAATCCCCTGCATTATTGTTGTCACTGTTTGTAGCAAGCATCTTGTGCATTAGAAGAAACAAATACAGAATTCTCTGTGAGAGGCAATGGCATTGAACAGGGAAGAATCCAGGAGCTAACAGCAGGTTTCAGCTGGAAACACATTTCTTCTTGGTCTTCCTTTAAAGATTACTTTTGTGCGGTTTGGAGTTTTCTACTGAAAAAAAAAAAAAAATAGTGTGCTGGATATAACAAAACAAAACACTCATCATATCTGTGACTTTGGCCTGTTGTTGGCCATGACTCTGACAAGCACAGCCTGAGAAAAAATATTAGTATTTTTTTTGCCACTTGTTTGATTATAATCAGCAAAATGGATGTCCTTAGCTTTGAGTGCTTCTCCAGCATGGTGTCATATATGACACCCACAGACAGACCAGTAGGACCTCACTCACCTCAGCCTCCAGGTTCTACACACTGTGCATCTAAAGTACTGTGCATCTAAAGCTGGCCTTTTAGGAAAATACTGATTATGTTGATACTTCCCAAAAAGGATAGGCATAAAGAGCACCACACTGCAGACATAACCTGAATCCTACACCCATCCAGGTTCCCCCGAGCCCAGGCCCACACACGCTGTGTTTACAACACCAGGAGCATGGCTGAGGCTCTTGGATGTATCATGTCACAACAAAATGGGCTGTACTACAAAGAAACACCACCTCATCTCTCCTCAGCCACTATTTCACTCAGTTCCCGTTCTCCTTTGCAGATGTGTCTGAAGACCAATCTACATTTAGGGTGTCTGATTTAGTTTAAGTACATTTGCTCCTGCTTATGTCTCTTAAGGAAGACACCTCAAGGCAAGGCCTCCCTGTGGGTGCCCCCTTCCATCATTTGCAGGAAGCCCTGGATGCTCTCCAGGACAGAAGGTACAAGGAAGGGTGAGTTTGGTGAGTTTAGTGCCCCTCTGGAAGCTTCATCCTCAGTTTAGAGCAGACACAGCAACAGCTCTGTGCTTTCTCTTCTCTGCTCTCTTAACAGGAGATGGTATTTCCTTGCCTTGCAGGGGTTTCACAAAGTTTAATTCATCAGGGGTCTGCGAGGGACCACTGTGAGGGAGTTTTTGCAGGCATGAGTACCTCAGAATGGCCTAAATAATTTATCCCTTGTTTTTTCTTTTACCCAGTAGGCTTCTCTTTAAAGTGCTTCCAGCCCTTTAAAGTTTGGGAGCACACTGTACTTGTGGAAAGAAGAAAAAAAAATTACAAAGAAAAAATGCATAATGTATGATAATGTTGAAAGTAGCAAGAATTAAAGTAAATGCTCTGATATAAAAAGGGTTTCAAACAGGATTAATAATTCTGCAATTTGTTATACAAAGTCAATTTTTCCACTTGCAAAGCTAAGTTGCCTGGTGGGGTTTATTGGCTCACTCATTATTAGGTATATATCACTTTTATTGTTTCACATTTTTATGTGTTTATAAAAAAAAAAAAGAAAAAAAAAAAGAAAAAAGACATCATTCATGAATAAAACATTTTTGCTCTAAGCTGCCATATATGAAAGTTGGTCTAAGAGCCTATATCCTCTTTTATTGGAAAAGGGAAATACATTGTATATTTATATATTTATATATTTATGGGTTGGTCTGTGTTGGGAGGTTTTGTGTGTTTGTATGCATATGAACATATATATGCATATGTATATATGATAATATGGCATCTATTGTGTACTCCATTACCATATATATACACACACCAATCTTTGAAAAAAGACTTTGTGATATTAAGAATTATATGTTTTCTTTCTGATAAGCCTTCCAAACCCTGCCTTCTTCTGCTCCATTTGACTTATCCTGGGTGACATAATTTGGAAATGCCGTTTTCCTTTCCCCCTTTTCCTTATCCATCAGGATTCTTGGGTGCTCATATCCCCTCTGCTGAAGCCTTGTCCCTCTTCTAATCTGTGGCAGAGTTTCTCCTGTCCAAATGTCACCCTAGAACACCAGACATGATTGAGCATCCAGGCAGCAGCCGATGTGCTGCTGCAGATGATGTGAGGAAATGTTAGCTTGATAGATAGTAGTTTTATTTTTGGCCTTTTAATCACTCTGCACCTGGTAGGAGTTTTATATGAAGAGATAAGTAGTATCAAGAGACAGATAGAAGTTGATGGGGAACGTTTTTATGTATGAATGCATTTATTTATTTATTTATTTAGAATATTTGGGTGAAAGGATTTTTCTGGGAAGTTTTATGAAGATTTTTTTTTTTCTTGCTCTTTCTTCAACATGTGAAAGTTAATTTCCCACTGGCAAATTTAGGCTGGAGTTTTAGAGTTGATAAAAACAGAGATTAAAGGGATGTCCAACAAACATAATTTCAGTTGATTTGGGGGAATTTGCTCTTCTAAAATCAGCTTTAAAAAATGGAGTTTCCACTGAGAGCTCAGCCTTTGACCTTAAGACTCTGTCCTCTTTAGTGTTGAGAGGTAAATTACATTTGCTAACTTCATCTATGACACGACACAAATAACTCCATAAATGCTCCATAATTGTGCTGTGATTATATGGTTATTGCTGCACATTGTCAACAAAATGATCACCCTGAGGCCCCATAACTCCAGTGTCTGGCACATGGTAATTAGCTAAGAAAGGACTAGGATCTGAGGGGCTCTGGAGGAACTCTTTCAGCACACACACAGGGAAATTAGCATGTTGAATGGACACCTCCAAAGAGATCAACATTGGAGACTGGAGCAGGAAAAACCTTTTGTAAAACATTTTGAAAAACGTGAGACACAAACCTGATGGAGGACTGAAAGAATTGCGAAGGAAGAGAAAGAAAGACTAAGTAATGTCATAGTCCACTGCCTGACAGAAAAAGTTTCTACACCAAGCTGGACCCTTACCAGACAAAAGGCCAAGGAGGATTTTGTCTCATTAAGAGCTGCCTCTCTTTTATTTTTTAAATTAGTAGTTGCAGCTGCAGTCAGATCTGAAGCGGAGACCAAACGTTTTAAGAGAACTCTGAGACGAAGACTTCATGATACCTATTTCCTATATTTCCAGTCTTTTTGGAAATATCTGAGCCAATTGATCACAGTGTCCTGGCTGTGAAGCCCAAGTCCATGAGCGTTCTCCCATTTGGCCGTACTTCCCGCCCGTGTCTCTAATGGAGGCCGAGTGCTGGAGTCCTCTGTGATGTGTTTCTTACTGACAGCCAAAATTTTTTTTTAATGCAGTTTAAATTGCGTGGTTGGGAAAGCAAATATTCCGTGTACCATTAGATAGCACTACCTGGCTTTCAGCACAGCCTGGTGTGCTTGGTTCTGCCTGCATGGAGACCAACCCCACAGATAGGGAGCAAGTGGGACATGGGCTTTGCTGGACTTTGGTTTGAGGGTTTTGCTCCCCCTGTTGCACTTTGAGGCCACTGTTGAGGCCATATCTCGAATCCTGGGCTCTGTTCTGGGCCACACAAAAGAAGACAGATACTGAGGTGCTGGAGTGTGTCCAAAGAAGGGCAGCAGAACTGGGGAAGGGTCTGGAGGACAAGTCTGATGGGAAGCAGCTGTGGGGGCTCAGCCTGGAAAAAAAAAAGGCTCAGGGAGCCTCTCTGTAGTGAGACGGGAGTTGGTTTCTTCTCCCAGGTGACAAGAGATCAGACAAGAGGAAACAGCCTCAAGTTGCACCAGCAGAGGTTTAGATTGGATATGAGGAAAAATTTCTTCGCTGGAACGCTGACGTTGGAACAGGCTGCTCAGGGAAGTGCTGGAGTCACCATGCCTGGAAGTGTTCCGAAGGCGTGTGGATGTGGTACTTGGGGATATGGTTCAGTGGTGAACACGGCGGTGCTGTTTTAGTGGTTTGACTTAATGATCTTGAAGACCATTTCTAACCTCAGGATTCTAGGATTCTAATTTTACCCCTGTTAAGCACAGAGGCAGTTTCCAGGGTTGGATTTTTTCTTTTTTAAAATGTCTTTTAACTGAGCAACAAGGGTGCAGAAGCTGGAAGTAGAAAAGCATTGGTGTTATTCCTTACTCCAGAGACCAGGCTGGTATTTTGTCAAAGGTAGAACAGTTTCTACTCCTGGGACAACCATATCTGTCTTTAGAAAATTTATATATCTGGAGAAATGCTCTCCAAATTGTTCTTTTCTCTTACAGACTATCACTCTGTTTGGACTGCTGGCTCTGTTTCTCAGACTTCAAGTTCATTATATATAATCCTGAAACTTTAGGCTCATAATACTTCTGTGTATTTCTTACCTGCCTTACTTACCCCTTCTAGGACTTCTTGTAGGTTTAATTATAAGTGATTTGGACGAGATCATATGGAAAGCTTTTTGCATAGTAAGGATCTGACCCCAGGACTGCAGCATCCCAAACTTCTGCCCTGATCACTGACTCATCCTTCCTCCCACACGTTATCCCTTAGCCCTTGCTGCTTTTGGCATGGCTGGCTCCTGTCCTCGTGCCAAGGGAAGAGGGCACATGGAGGAGAGACAAGGGTAGCAGACCCATGACACTCAAAAACACTCTTGCAGCGAGGGGTATTTACAGTTACTCCTTTCAGGCAGGTTTTTTGGTTGTTTTTCCTTCCCTCATTAGCACAAAGCAGCTGGAGTTGAGGCCTTGGCTTGACCCCAAAGTATGGTCTGTGTGAGAGCTCGGTTGCTCACTGCAGTGAGTGATTACCTGGTTGCTGTACTTTTTTTGTTTGCCTGTTATTCAAATGAGTTGAAGTTAAACTTTGAGCGGATTAACTACTCCCAGGCTATGCAAGTTTCATCACCAAATTCTGTAAATTCTCCTATTTTTTTTTTTTTTTTCCTGGAAAATGGTAATGTCAATCAGGATGGTAACTTGCGCAAGATAAAATAGTAAAAGCTAAATTAATCCCTGCAATGTATCCAGTGACTTCTTCATAGAGCTTCAGCAAAGATGAATTGGTCTGGAATGTATATGTTGAATATTTAATGCAAATACAACATGCCATAAGTGCATGTCCTGCAGGTAAAATGTAATTATTCTAATTACACTGCAATTACTGTACATCTACAGAGTAAATTACCTGATTATTTGCATTCTGTGCTATAAAATGTTCTAATTCAGTCTTCAAACCCATGCAAACCAGTTTCCCTTGCATAAGAGCTCCAGATATTTTGGTTAGCAAGCATGCCATGACAAGACACAGTTCTGGGGTCCTGACACACCTTTTAACCCTTAGTGTCCCAGTCCACTCCAACGTCGGTGGCTCTGTTTTGGTTGATAGATACAGAAAGATATCCATGTATTTGCCTCAGCAAAGGGCAGCAGTGGTGCTGTAGGGCCAGGAAGGCTGCAGCACGCTGTGGTGATTGCTGTGGATGCAGGAGCTCGGTGCTGGGAGATGCCAGCTGCATTTTGTCATGGCTGAAAAAGGCACACAGGGAACTGGAGTAGCACCACAGCAGAAGGGAGGAGGACAGCGGTGAGGGAAGAAAGTCATGCGAGACAAAATGAGAGGCTGTGAGGGAGGAGTGCAGAATCAGGAGGAATGCAGACCTCATAGCTGTCATCCCAAAGTTAAAGGGAGCTCATCAGAAAGGGTGGGACAAACCTCTTGGCAGGGTCTGTTGTGACAGGAAAAGGAGTAATGTTTTTTTTACCATAGGGGTGGTGAAACACTGGAACAGGCTGCCCAGAAAGGCTGCGGATGCCCCATAGCTGCAACCAATCAAGGTCAGATTAGACAGGGCTTTGAGGAAACTGGTCTAATGGAAGGCATCTCTGGTCATGGCAGAGGGCTTGGAAAAAAATAACTTTTAATGGTCCCTTCCAACACAAACAATTCTATGATCATGAAAACCTTGATTGAAAAGAACCTCTGGAGATCATCTCTTCCAACCTTCTGCTCAAAACCAACACAAGGTAAGGTCAGACACAGTTTTGTCTAAACAAGTGCTGAAAATATCCAGAAATGAAGATTTCAAAACCTTTCTAGTACCCAGTCTGAACCTCCCAAAGTGCAATGTTTCCCCACCATCCTTCACTGTATTGCCTACCACTGTTGACTAGTACTGGCTCCTTAATTTTCAAAACCATCCTTAAAATAGTTGAGGGCAAAAATTAGGGAGCACAGAACTAGACTGTGTGAAGGTAGCAGGAGGATGGGTGTTGGCAGAGAGAACAACTATAAGACAAGATAATTTCCTAGGTTCCCTGCTCACAGGTAATGTCAAGATAAAGTACACACATGCATGTATAATCCACACGTATCTGCAAATAAAGCTGTAGTCTGGAAGGTACAGTATAAGGTGAAGAGGCTCCAGAGCCTAATTTCTGCTTTGTCACTGACTGATGGGTGACCTTGATCAAGTCACTTCTCTGCAAAACAGAGGGAAACTTTCTAAATAAGCTGCTTTGAGCCATAGTAATGAGAAGAGCTAGGTAAGAGTAAGGTCATACAGTAATTATTGTTGTTACATCCTATTATCTGTTATATATAATACACACAAAATAACACATTTCTAAGAAATCTATCACCAGAGGTCAATAAATTCCTCTCTCCCCTTTTTTTTTTTTTTTTTTTTAATTCTCAGACTGGAGTTAAATGATCACTTTTTATTGAGCAGGTATCATGGATTCCCTTCACTCACCTCTTTCTCTCTGTCTGGGAAACTCTCTGAGGCTTTGTTTTCTCCACTCCACAGGAAAAGCAATTCAATTAGGACATCAAGCCAGCCTGAAACTGAGGTCTCCGAGGTGCACTGGAGACAATCTTCTAAGATGGCCAGTCCTGCAGAAATGAATGTCTTTCTTATTAATTTGGGAGCACAATGGTTCTTCCTGACCCTTTGGACCCTGCTTTTTATTGATCAAAGTATGTAGGCATTTTTCCTTGGACAGATACTTGAAGATGAAGGCTGCTTCCTAAGGGTGGATTATTTTCATTGGAAAAAGGATACACACAGTAGATTAATAATAAAAAAATTAATTCACATACTAAAATACAATTAGTTTTTGAGTTTTCATGTTTAATATGAAATACGAACTATTTGTGTTTGCCCTATGGTCTATACCTAAAAAGTTAAATTGAATGCCCTATTCAAAGTGATGGGTTTTTTTTAATATTTCAAAGGCCTCATCTCAGATACAGTATCTCTGACAAGTTTCCAGAGATTCCTGAAATAATTCATGAACCCCAAATAGAACTTTGGGACCAAATATAGAGTTCAGGTGACATTAGCACTAAATGAGGTTTTGCATCATATTTTGTTACAAAACAAAATATCCTTTTGGTTTCAGTAGTATCGGTAACATACTATTTTTCACCAATTCATATTTTCTTTTTTTTTTTTATTTTTGTATTTCCTTAGTGTCTACCTTTGTCTGTGTTATTATTTGTTTTATATTTATTGGGTGAAGCTTCAGATTTTAAATGATGCAGCCATTTGTATTAACAAGGTAAGAGAAGGAAAATTAGGCTCTTCTTGGCCATATTAAAAAAAAAAAAAGTAGAAAACAACAACAAAAGAATACAAATTTAATATGTTTATATTTGGGAAGCTCTGGACTATCTATGTTTTATAGCACAATACTAAATTTAGCAGTGTAACTGTTATTGTGTCAAGGTTCCATTCTTCATATTCCACCAAAGGTGATTGATGCTCAGGCCTTTCATCTCCCAAATGGTCAATACACAGCAATTGTTAGCAATTATTTGATGAAATTTTTGTCTGTCCTCTGCATCGTCCCTCCCCAACAACTCTCCCTTTCCTGCTGTCTGCTGCATCACATTTCTGAAGATTTTCATATTTGGCCTGCAAATACTAAGCAGGAGTTCTCTTTAAGCAATTGTTCTCTTCAGCCTCCTGTAACATTTCTGGGAGGACCAAAAGCAAGGAAAACGCCTGACTTGAACAAACGTTTGTGAAATCAAAAGACACTTACTCGTGTAATAAGTACATGTTATGTAGGACTTCTTTGAAGTGAAAGAAGAGCCAGATAATAAATCAATTTATTTTGCCTTTAACATTGCTGCAAAATATTTCATATGCATATTGCCATGTGTAAGCGGAGGTAGATGTTTTTAATGGACCAAGGGAAACGTGTATGTGAGGTAACATACACATAAATTTTCTTTTCAAAGCATAGCAAAGATCCTAGAGGAAGGAAAGGTATTTGCTATTAACAGTCACGGGCTTTGAAATATTTGAAGGTAAACCCCTGAAGTTGAGCAGTTCTCTGGCAGACCATCCCATTGTTATGCACATATGTTTTTCAAAAGTTGAAGGAAATGCAGAGTATGTGAAACACATACATTTTATTGTTAAGTAGGCATCTGGAAACATTTTGGATTAATTGCAGCGATCTGGAACTAAGTGCAAATATTGCACAAAATCAGAATTAGTCCCAGCAAATATGTAAGACTAAGCTTAGTCTTACAACTTTTTACACCTGGTTTTGAACATGACACTTAGCAAAATGAGACCTATCTCTTTTAGTTTCCCATTTTACGATTCTTTTAATTTGAAGAATGATCAATTTTTCAGCTCTCAGATGAAACTGTGACTTTTCATAGATTTCAAAAAGGCTAAACAAAACCTTAAACTGCTGCTTAATGCTTCCTTTTTTCCCCATATTTTGGTTAATGTTTGTGTCTGTAATGTAGTGATGGGAGGAGTTATCATAAATCTTCCCACACCCTTCTTTTCAAGTTGATTCACAATTTATGTTCATTTGCCTCTAATGAGATGATTAGAGTGGAATCAGATCAGATTTAATCTGCAGTTAAACTGTGAAGTTATTTTTCCCCCAAAATGAGGTTGTAAAACCAACATCAAGCTTAAACAGCTATGTGTGATTTTTTCCCTCCTTTTTTTTTTTTTTTTTGACTTCAATATTTCACAACTGCAAATCAAGCCATCAATTTGAACATGGTAAATGCTGACATCTGGTTTGCAGCTACTTCTAAACTACGTAAGTTTAACTAGAACTGTGTTAAGGTACTATTCAGAGATGCGTTCAAATATGAGTTGAATTTCTTGGAGATTCTCTTGAAATATGATTTACTGAAATTTCACGGAGCTCCTAGATTTGGTAATAGAACACTTTTTTCAGTGTTCCATGTAAATAAACTTTTATAATCTTGCTGAGATCACTAGAGGTCATGGTCTTTTTGTGTCTGGTAGCTGGCAAATTTGTGCTAGTATGAGTTACGTTTTTGTGGATGCCTAACATCTTAAATTTTAGATGTTCGTACCTCCCCATTTATTAAATTTGGTTTAGTGACAAGCTTAGGTCAAGTAAGAGCCGCACTCTCTTGTAAGAGCCCCACTACTGATCATTTCTTTCTTCTGTTCTGTCCCTACTAACCAAATGATGCCATGATGATTTTTTGCCTTTTTTTTTATACCCCTTTTATATAGTTTTTTATATTCTTAGTGCTTCTAGCCCACATTCTTAGACTCAATATTTTGTGAAGCCCAGAGCCCGAAGCCCTTGGCAGGCTGGCAGTGAGGGGTCAGAGAGCCCCAGGCACCAAGGGCCTCTCCAGAACACATCCTGTACCCTGAGCTGGGCCCAGCCAGGGGAAGGGTCCTGGGCCGGGGGTTCCCTGGAGCCTCTCCCTGGGGAATCTTTGCTGGATGTGCTCATTTGTGAGGCCCAGGATGTGATCCCGAGTGCCCGTGGGTGGCATTCCGTGTGCTCTGGGGCATTGCCCCTGGCTGGGCTGCACCTGAGGGGCTGCAATAAACACCCAGGGAAAAACACCTTTTTCCCCTCTAACCGTGTTTGGCTCTTCATTTTAAGACCAGGGAAAGGCATCACAAAGGGTTCATGCCAGACTTGCACAACGGAGTCACACCAGCTCTTCCTGACTGTGAAACCTCGTTAGGAGCAGAGCAGGTGCATCTCCCTGATTTGACATCACTTTACCAATGATATCAAATGGTGAAGGTCTTTGCCTTCAGGACTGGAATTTCACCCATCACTTCCTAATGAAATAACCAGGAATCATTGCAATAGTAATAATAAACGTGCACACAAGTTGTTGTTAAAGTCTGTTTCAGCTGCAGGAAACCACGAGTCTCCCATGCTTTATGGACACAGGTTATTATAGACAAAAGTCCATGGAGGGAGGGTGTATATCAAAACCCAGTACCCTTTAAAAGCAAGGGACGCATTGTCCCATCATTCTAAAGTGAGCCTTGCACTCACAGCATGACACACTAATAGCTTTAAAAGCACAATGACTATATTGTTCAGGTGACTCACAAACCTTGGCCATCAAACCACAATCCCTTGAGTCCATGTGAATCCTCCATAGTATAAAAGGCCAGTCTATGAATCCTTGCCAGAACAACTGATTGCAAGGTCATAGCCTTAGAAATCAAGGTCTTCCCAAACCAATGTCTAATCAAATAACCCAAAGTAACTATATTTAATGCTGTCCTTTTTGCAGCCTTTCTGTCCTATTATATTTAGAAGAATATAGAACTTGTATACTGTACAGCCTGCTTATCTATAGCTTACCCAGTGAAAAATTATTAGTTTTCATATCTATGATTTTTATTGTTTTATCTTTGACAAACTCTGAAATAGTAGACTAGTGACATTTTTAAAAATTAGCCTTCTGCGTTTAAAGACCACTCATCATTTTTATCTATCATTGTTCTGGAAATGTCACATTGATTTTATCCTCTTTGCAATAAATGGTAACATCCAAAAAAAAACCCCCAAATAATAGTCTGACACTTCAAAATCAGCTGCCACTCCTGGATAGAACAAAAATAAATAAAAGAAACATTTTCTTGAAGGACAGGGAAGAAGAAAAAGAGTGTAAGAGTGAGACAGAAAGAAAGCTTTATCTCTTTCTGGCAAGACGGACAATAACCAAAATAGCAGGAATCATAACTAGCATTCCTGTTCCAACAGCCTATACAAATAGCAGTCATGTTGCTGATCAATGAAAACACCTGGAAACACATCTTGAGAATATTAGTTAAAAATCCTCCCAAGTATGAGCTAGTACACTGAAAAAGAAAATGGGAAAGAAGATAAAAAATTCAGTCTCCATTTCCCCTTCTCCCAACCCCAACAATGTGATCAGGTCACAGAGAACTTAAACTGAAGTTCTGGTCAGATCACGCAGGGGTTTTGCCAATGGGCTCCCCCTCCTCAGCAGTTCACAACACAGGATGGGTGTGTTGGACTCCTGATGAAGACAGGGCTGGACCAAACAGCTCTCCAGAATTTCAGCTTTTCCCAGGCTGAGTCCCCTCCCCGTGAAGTTATTGCAGGATTAATTTCGTTGACATTGAATGGTGGTCAAGCCACTGTATCCACATCCAGATGGGTAGAGGAATAGGGAAATGGGTGGATGGGGCCCAAAAATGAACAGGTAGAGGAGTGGGGTGTTCATATCTATGCGTGTTATAATGAGAGGTGTGTCTAAAGGGTTTCATAATTTAAGAAGCCAAAGGTAAGTTAGGAAGGAAATTCTTAAATAAATGCTGAGACCACATGGAATGGTTTGGTGATATTGATTTGTCTTCACAACAATTTATTTAGGATTATCTATGACTTTTTTATTTGCATATTTAAAAAATAATTATTATGCCAATGTAGAACATAGTCCATCCAAGTTTTATTTTTCTTCAAGGTTTATTTAGATCCTTTGAAAAACTTTCTCCATCATCATAAGCACTGCCCTGTCACTGCCCCTAGAGCTAGAGATAGAGCTAGATTTAGCATTGGCTAGAGCCTTGCCATGACCATCTACACAGCTGCAAAGAAAACATATAAACATGTCCTGAATCTCTGCTTCACCAATGAAGAATGTTTTCCAGTGGGCTTGTTCCTTCAAGATGATTGAGTCTGGAAATTAAATGAGGCTGAATCTACTGCTCATATGCTACCAACATGTGCCCTCAAGTCCTATCTCCTTCCCCAGGACATGAAAAGACTTCCCATTGTTCCCAACAGAACACAAACGCTGATTTTCCTCAATGTATTCTTGTCCCCTCAAATTATAGCACAATATTCACCATGCAAAATTGTCCCTTCAGCAAAAGAATATCATTTCTCCATATCAGTTTGCTCACAAACAGTCCCTTATGTCCTTCTGTTTGTTGATCAGATAAAGAGCAGCATTAGTTTTTTGATTTTATAAATCAAAGGTCCAAACCCTTTTTTGGGAAGAAGAGGAAGAGGAAACAGTTAAACGTATAGATAATATGATCAAATCTGCTTTCTTTTTTTAGTAAACTTGGGAATAGTTTCCACTTTGACATAAATATGATTTCAATTTAGCATTTCATCCTTACTCAGCAAAGCATGTAAACACCCTCTTAATTTTAAGCAAGTGCTTAAATCCTATTCCAGTGGCACTTAATCAGGCACTAAAGTTAAGTATGTGTTTAAATGCTTTGATGACTTGAAGCCTAAACAATGAGCAAAGTAATGACTTACTGAGATTTCGCTGTGCCAGGAAATAATGCTTATTGAAGAAAGGACACTATGACACACCTCAAGCCATTTCATGGTGAAAGAAAGGGCTTTGGATTGCTTGCATGGTTTTCTGCAGTCTTTCACCTTCATTAAAACAAAATAACACAAAAGAAAGGAAAAATATCCTTGAGAAATATTCAGAGCTATAAATAAATAATGAGGCATATAGTATTTCAATCTATAATCACAGTTTATGGAGTTAGTGGAGACTGTGGTAGAAATGTGTTCATCTGTCTTGTACATGAACAATAAGGCCATGTCATGAACAATGAGCCTATAAAACAGGATCATAACAGGAAGAAAGCTTTAATGTACATATTATTAAGATTAGGATATAACACTGTAAGGCTCTTTCTTTTATTTTTTTTTCCTTAAATTGAACACTGCATCTATAACAAAGAGATGTTTTATCTCCTTCCCCACTGATGGAATGAGTTTGTAAGTGCTCTTATGTGGAAAGAATATTTGGGCAAGTATCTAAAAGTAATAGGAAAGGCTGTGCCTCCTATACATTTTAGTAGCGAAACAGTTAATTTTAAAATAGAAATATATTTTATATTCATGAGGAAACACCTGTATAGGGCATGCTTGTATCCGCAGGACAGTAACACCTTGACTGATTTAGTATCAATCCTTGCATTATAGCTTGAGGATATTGAAGAAACAAGCATATTATATTGTTCAAAATGAGAATTTCAAAAGTACTGAATAAAGGATAAGAACACTTATAAAACAGAACATAAACATTCAGGTTCAGTGCATAAGCTAGTCAGCAACTGGAAAGGTTAGAATGAGTTCATGTTGTTTGACTGTTCCACGAACCCTTACTACAGAATATCTTGCTCTCCTGAAACCAACAGTAATCAACACAGATCACTGTAAACCATTAGACAGAGGTCTGTAAAATGGGGATAACAATATACTATTTCCCAAACTACCTGTTGTCTTCAGACTAGGAGTACCAAAATAATACACAACGGTCCAATTCGAACAGCACGTCAATTTTGCTATACATACCTAGATGTATGTAATGCTCCCTGCACTCCTGTGAGAAAATTGAGATTATCTGTGTTATAACATATATCATATTACTCTTTCCTTCTCTCAGGAAGGATGTAAAGCACAACTGCTTTTGAACTGGGCCCAGTTAGAGTTTGAATAATCATCAGAAAAATAGGTTTAAAAAGTTTCACAGCAGCATTTAATTTAAAAATAAAAAATAGAAAAAAAACCAAGTAAACATATTAACAAAAGAAATCCTGATATGGACAAGATTACTAAGGCATAGACTGTCTCTGCCTTTAGTTTTATATTACACTCACAAGAATAGAAGTCCTACATTTGAGGCTAGCAGATGCTACCATAATAATTAACATTAAAAAATTAGGAGCATTTGAAACAATCAGGCATCATGTCTGTGTGTTTTTTCCCTTCATACATTGCTGATATTCATAGGGGAAGCAAATGAAGCTTAAGAACTATCAGGTTCCTTCTTGAATATCTCACGGAGGCTCGAACTTCATAGAGGAATTATCTTAATCATATCATCAAAGGAAAGGGCTTGAAATATGATCTCAGATGAAAACTCTGATGAAGAGAAGTATAGCATAAATTTCTCGGCACTCAAGCCTTAGAAATTACAGCCATGACTCCATATCTCAGGCTCTGGAAGGAATAATAATTACTATTTGGCAATTTATCAAGGTGAGGGTTCCACTGGAGGGAACATCGTATTCAATTTGGGAGCTGAAATTACAGAACTAGTGAGATATTAAATAACAGCAAAAAGCAGGACGTGAAGGCAAGGAAAGTGATGGAACAAATCTGAAGTAAAGGTGAAGAACTCAGAATGAGTTATCAAGACAACCTCCTTGTTTTCCAGTTACTATTTTTAGATTCTTCAGTAGAAAAGTCCTTGTAGCCTACCAACCCAGCTCAGCAACTGGTGTCAGAAGCATTACAAGAGGATAGAACCTGGAAAAATACAGGTACTACTCTTTCTACATGGTTTTTCATACACATGGCTTTTCTAAGTTGGAAGAGACCCACCACAATCATTGGATACAATACCTGGTCCTTCCAGGACACATTTGCTGGATTTTTCTCAGGCTTTCTCTTGGCTATATTTTACCAAAATATTTAATCAAGTTTGAAGAGACTTTTAACTTTACTATCTCTAGAGGCAAAATTAAATATGTGATTAAGAGCATGTTTCCTTATTACAAGCAGCTGGGGCAATTATTTTAGAAAATTGTGTTTCCTTGCTTAACACATAGGACCCGATTCCTGCTTCATGGAAATTGTGAGGAATGTTCAGATAACTTAGATTTCCTTATATCTCCTGTTTCAGGTGTCATTTCCAGGAGAGGAGGAATATACATGGCCTGTAACCTACAGAACCTCTCCTCTAGCAGACAACTTTTGTCCAAATTCATTACTTTAGTTTTAATTGTAAGGAAAAGGTATCAGTACTTTTAGGATTTTCTAGGGAACCAGAGAGAAGTCCTTGAAGACCTTTATGAAAGTGAATTTGGAATTAGTAGGAAACTGGACTAGATGACCCCCTGGGGTCTCTTCCAGCCTAAATTGTTCCATTATTCGGGCTGCCCAAGGAAGTGGTAGAGTCATCATTCCTGGAGGTATTGAGAAGACAAAGACACACCTCTAAGTAGTGTTAGGTTAAGGGTTGGTCACAATGTTCTTAGAGAGCTTTTCCAGCCCAAATGATTCTGTGTTTCCATGATTCCATGATAT
Source organism: Daphoenositta chrysoptera (assembly GCA_013397915.1). Lineage (NCBI taxonomy): Eukaryota > Metazoa > Chordata > Aves > Passeriformes > Daphoenositta > Daphoenositta chrysoptera. The sequence continues at coordinate 442,214 of VZRO01004734.1, read as the reverse complement.
GGTCTGCTCTAGATACCTGCATTAGGATATGGGGAATCACGTTATGGAAGTTTATATTCCCATTAATTATAGAATCACAGAATCAAAAGTGGTTATGTTTGGATGGGACTACTGGAGGTCCTCTACTCCACTGGTTAGGGTACTGTCCTACAGTGACTCAACGGGAGTGTAACAATTTATTTGGATATGCTAGACCACTGCTTATATGAACATAAAGAACATACAAGCATGCACGTCCCACAATTTGAAAAACAATATGTGTCGCCTGTTTTGGTGTAAGTTGATTAAGGCAAGGGATGTCTTTACTACAGCCAGCAACTTAAGATTTCCGTGGTACAGATACATTGTGGAAAACTTGTGTTTACTAAGCTAATGATCAATTAAACAGATTTGAATAGTATGTTACAAGTGTGACATTGGATTTTGTAGGCAAGAATGCCTAAATCTTGGTAGCTGAACCAGAGGCAGGACTGACACAGTGAATTTATCTTTGCGTTAATACATTTAGTTCACAAATTTCCTGTGTATTTGTTTAGTCTCAAGGATATTCAATGCAATTCCCAGACTGATACATGAATTACTGCAAAAATGTTTAGGCAGTGTCATGCTTTATGAACCAGACCCCTGGGCTGTTCAGTATGGGTTAAACCAAGGACAGACTGTTTTTCATGACAAAGATATTAAGCTATCTATATGAACCCCTGACCATCAAATTACTCACTGTTTGTCATACCATTTTTAATTTACATGGTACAAGGGGCTTAAATGTCAGCATCTCTGTTATAACTTAGACTCCAGTGTCTTTAATTAATGTTTCATGTTCATGTTATGGTTATTTAGAATTTGCTGAAAACCCAAGAGTCATAAATATCTTTTACAGGTCTTTGTGGTATGAACTTTAACAAAACAGCTATAAAGAGGTAATAGGAATGAACAGTACATCACATAAAGCACAGCAAAGAAGGAAGAAAGGTGGGAATAAACTCCAGACAGATTAAAAAATTTCATCTTTTTTAGATTGGCGTTTCTGATAATTTTGTTATTTCTGCAGATGCAGGGACATAGAAGGTAAATAAGAAGAAGGTAAATAGGGAACATTACATAAATAGAAGGTAAATGAGGAAACTGTGCATAAAAAAAATCATAGTTTTTGGGTGTTGGATTTTATTTTTTCATCCATACTGGATGAAATAAATAAATCAATATTTTTTACAAACATTTAGGTAACTGAAAGCAGTCCTTCTACTTGCACGCAATATTCCTGTCTTAATTAACCTGATGTTTTTCATGAATGCCTGGAGTCCTTCAGCTGGTGATAGAGACATTAGGGTGAATTTGGTCTTGCAGCTGATGGTGAGGATCCAGAAATTCACGCTGTTGATTGTCATCCATGAATGTGGAGAGCTAGAATAAACCTGGGAATCTGAAAAAGTCAAAGAAACCATATGAATGGTAGTAGAGGACACTCTTAGCTTCCAAATGTGACCACCTTAGCGACATAGGTAATGACCATCTCTCATTTTCTTCTGGATCACTCTGGCAATCAGTAAGGTTTAAATGAGAAACTGTAGTAAGAAATAAGTTTATGTTCGATGTAAAGAAAGGTATAAATGGACTTGAGAATATGAAACAGCTGTTATGAACAGTGTATGTGGAGTAAATTAAAAAACACTAGAGTGTGACTAAGAAATGTTGTACAAAATGTGCATCATATCAAAACTGAGGCTGATATATTTTCACATTAGTGAGGAAGATACCTTTTTGTCAAGTTTTCTTCTAACACACAAAGCAGACATGGAATTATATTTGCAAAAAAGTGGAGAGGCTTGTGTCTCCAATTAAATAGCAGAGTGGCTCTTTTTTCAAGACCCTTTTTTTCAAAAGTGTGGTAAGTCTCACAACGAATGTGTTTGCACATGTGTATTAATACAGAAATATAACAGAAATTATTTGAGTTATGTATTTGTCAAAATTATACATGAACTTTAAAAATCCCTAAGTTGCCTTAAAAATAAAGATGAAGAAATGCTGTGCTACCGCAGGTCAACCTTTGGTAAGCTTTGTGGGAAGAAGCTGAAATAAAAGAACAAACTGAACAAAAGAAGACAGTTATCCTGGCTATACAGGGCCATTATCTATCAACATGATTGTGATTTCTCAGTGTCTTCAAGAGCACCCAGAGTACACAAAGCCATTTGAAGAATGAGCAGCACTGCCCTGTTCTCACCATCTCTGTTCATCTACACAAAGGCTGAGAAACTGTCTGTAGCTTTATCCCACTCTGCATGCTTAACTGCAGATACAGATGTGTGTGAAATGTTACAGTCCTGTAAACAGGGTCTTTTGTGGCTGTTATGCTGGAAATTAACCATTCTTGTCAGAATGATGCAGCCTGGTATAATAAAACACCACAGTCAAGAAAATTCTCCGACTTTATGATTTGTTCTACAGAAAGGTGACAAGAAGAAGTCTGAATTCAAAAGGAGATTGACTCCTCTCTCCCCCTAGATCTGGGAAGGGAACTGACCTGTGTTGTAGATTTTACCTGGATCTTACTGAGCTCTGACTTTGGTGAGCGAACTTACAGGCTGTATCCAGATCTGTCTCATTGTTATCTCCAAATACATACATAGTTTTTGTGTACTCTGAGACCACCACCACCAGTTGCACAACCCGAATTACTGTAGCTCTAAACATAAGAGACTTGCTTACTGGGGCCTGACACCTCTTGGCTGAAGTGATTTCCTTCATCTCCAAAGATTTGGGGAATATTTTTTTTATTTTCTGGCTCAAATTATATTGTGAATATCCTGCTGCGGATTCCTTTTGCCACCCTTGCAAATATTTTGGTTAAGTTCAAGTCAGTGACAAATGAGATCATATAGTTATCTTTTTTCTTGTTCTAGTCAACTTCAAAAGCATCCAGCTTTCCTTCTCTTCACTTTCCTTCCAACAGTTTCCACTAATTTCCCATTTCCTACACTCAACTTGACAAAACCCCCAGTGTTCCTGTTAACCATGTTTCTTCATGTAACAAACTTAAATATTCTCCCGACTCCTTTGGATGAAGAGACAGTCATGATGGAGTATTCAGTTATAAGAATGAGTACTTGGTAGTGGGACCCACAGACTGGTCAAAATTTGGGGAGTGGAGGAGAAAGGGGAAAATGAGAAAAAAACTAAATCAAGAGAGAAGCTGGGGATGAAAAAGATGCCATTTAGAATCAGAAGAAAACCCCAGCCTCTCTCCCCAACAACTGAAATTCCAATCTTGATATAAGTTAGAGAGGGGGGAAAAAAAGAAGAAAAATAAAAGAAGAATAAAGGATTTCTTTTATTCTCTTCAGAATAGTTCAGTACCAAAGCATTTTCAGAGACTGCTACCATGCCTCAAGGGATTGAAAATGCCTTCTGTCATCATTCCCATCCATTGAAATGTACATTAGACACTACAGAGAGAAAACTGGGGCAAGGCAAAAATGAAACAAAACAAAACCAAAGCAAAGCCCATCAAAGAAAGGGCTCGTATTTTCCTGGAGTTCAAAGGAATGGTGTGTCCCTAAAACAAACCAATTTTCTCTCCCTACATACATCACACACACACACACACACTTGAACACACGCACTCACACGGGCTTCTGGTCTCGTTGTAGGCATCCACTTTCTGAATAACCATTTCTGTAAGTAAACAAGCTGCTCCGACTGCAGCATAAAATGAGCTTAATAACAACTGAGATCAAAATGAGCCAAGATAGTAGGGGATAATAGTGGGGGATCATTCCTAAGACTGTTTGCCCCTGAAGGGAGAATTATTATTATGACCTTGTACCACCGAGCGGGCATGTGCTCCTAGCTGGATCAAATGCAGGCCTTGGCAAAGCTCTCTGCCTGGGAATGTGGTTGCAGTATCTAGTTTTTTAAAGCTACTGGAAGTGTTGCTATGGGCACTGAGGCACAGGAGCCAAATACAGGGGAAGGGAAATAATGAAAAATGCTGATTAGGAGCTCAGAGAAAGGAATGGAACATTTGTGCTCAACAATAAAATGTAATGCTCTGTTAATCTGTTTCTTGGCTGTCTGTACTCCATAGGATTTTTAACATACTTTTTGTATATTACTATACAGTTTATTTAACACACTTTTACTCTATGAGATATTTAATATCTTCCTTTATTCCCTGTTAAGCTACCTACATATACCCTTCTCAAAAAACCCACAATCTTTTCTAATGCAGCTAGATTGAGTCTAGTGTGCACTCATGCTCTAGGAAATACAAAGCAAACTCCCATGCTGACTGCTTAAGAGAACAGATATTAATTAGCACTCTTAGATATGCTACAGACTGAGGGAAATGTTTCCTTCCAAGTGAGCTTCCTTTGACTTATCTACCCTAGCACAGTTTACCCTTTTCCCACTGATTAATGACTGATTAATGTTGTTTTTTCAGTGATGCCCAATTCACCATGATGATAAACAAGAAAACAAAGACAAAGCTTTGTGGTTTCCAAAACTTTTTCTTTAGCCAATTGCGACATTGGTGAATCTTTTCTCATTCCCAGATTTTTGATGCTGAAAAAACAGAGCTATATTAACATGGAAATTTGACAAACCTACAGTTTGTTTAATTGTTCAAAGAGCAGGAGTCTCTTGAAGTTGGGTATCTGCTTTTTAATTAATAGCATGCACATGTACCCCACACCACGGCGCCGTTATCGTAGACCCACAGAATCCTAGAACAGCTTGGGTTGAGTTGGGCTGTATTACAAGGGTCCCTAAAGGTCACCTAGCTCCAAACCCCTGCCATGGGCGGGGACACCTTCCACTGTCCCAGGCTGTTCCAAGTCCCATCCAACCTGGCCTTGGACACTTCCAGGGATGGGGCAGCTTCTCTGGGCAACCTGTGCCAGGGCCTCACCACCCTCGTTAAAAAATTTCTTCTTAATACCTAATTTAACCCTACAGTCTCTCAGTTTGAAGACATTCCCCTTTGTCCTGCTCAAAGTCCCTCTCCAGCTCTCTTGGACCCCCTTTAGGCACTGGAAAGGGGTGTAACCTGTCTCTGAAGCCTTTTCTTCTCCAGCTGAACACCCCTACACGCTCAGCCTGTCTCCACAGCAGTGGTGCTCCAGCCCCCTGACCTCCTGCGGGCTGACTCCAACAATTCCACATCCTTCTTTTGTTGGGGTGACAAGAGATGGATTCAGCACCAGCAGATGTGGCCTCACAAAAGCAAAGGAGAAGGGACAATCAGCTCCAGCGACCTGGAAAATTTTAAGCTGCTACAGAGTAAACTTGGTGTCTGTAAGTTTGTCTTTCTTGCAGCGTATTTGTCTTTTTGGCCTTCTGCGATCAGAGTTCTAAACATTATGCTATAAAAATGAAGTGTTAAGAATAAATATTGGGGTTTTTCTCCTCAAATACATCTCAAGCTAGAGTACAATGATACCATACCAGGGTCACCCAAGCTGGGTGTCTGCCCAGAAATTATAAATAACTAGAGTATTATTACTTATTTTATATAAAAATGCACACATACAACATCGTAACATATGTACATACAGATATTAGATGAAAAAGCAACACTACATAGTAAACTTACTAAATTTACTAAAGTAAATGGACAAAATTCTTACTCTATCTTCAACAAAATACTAATTCCAGTACAAAGTGAGTTATCAGTAAACAGAGAAAAACTAGTGCTAACAGATGGTTTTACCACTATTTATGTTACTAGGAATGCAAGGAACTTCACTTCTTGTTCAGTAATGTTTCATATTAAATTAGGCAATCTTGGAAAGTTAGATGTGAGATAGTTTTGGGTAAAATTGTCCTGATTTTTCTTCTACTTGACATGTTTTTTCATAACCTGCTGAACTCAATGGGACCAGACATCCATTAACCTACAGACCTGTGAATTTTTCCGACTTCTCCTGAGCTGAGGATCTGATTCAGCAGCATTTTTCACCTACATAAATTATATGGGAAAAATTATTCTCTTAAATTACACCAGAGTCACACCTTTAGAATTGAAAACTAGGGAAAGGCAAATCAGAAGAAGCAGGTGGAGGAAGAAGAAGCTGGGAACAGGCAGACAGAAGGAAACCTCACTCATTGTTCTGAGCAGATGCATGCATGTGGGAACTGAAATAATACCCTGTTTAGCTAATCTGGCTTTGGAAACATGCAGCGCTGTAGATTAGGCATGAAGACAGAGCCTGATACTTTTCCAGAGGAACAGGATTGTTTTAGCTGTTCAGCACACACTGGGACATACTGAGAACACTTAAAAACTATTCCTCCTCAAATGCTTAGCCAGCCTCCCTCCACACCCACCTTGACCAGTGAAGGGAGAGAGGGGAAGGGAGCAAGGGGAAGGCAATGCTGCTCCATGTCACTGTGAGGTGGTGCTGATCTAATCTCCCTGCTCAGAGCTCTTGATTTGATTTAGGATAGCAGTTGTTAAGAGCAGAAGGAGCTGCTGGCACGAATGGCAGCCCTCTCAGCCAGCCACACTTTCCAACCGTCCTGAATATTAAAAAAAAAAAAAAAAGTGGGTAGGGGGAAGAGAGACTGAGAAAGAGAGAGACTCAAAGAACAAGCCTACAAAGAGCAGTGCCTGCAGTTCACTCGGAGGAATTCCATTAAATGAACTCATCCGTCATCTTGCCTTTTATTGATGAGTGGCATTGCTTGGCGGCAAGTGACATGGCAGAACAAATAGCATCAGAGCCCTGGCTTCCTCTGCCACTGCACACAGAGACACACAGGCCCCAAAACAATGAGTCATTACTTATTACATCCATTATTAACTCAGCTCAGGCTCATTAGGCATGGAAATTGAGGAGGAAAAAGGGAAAAAAGACCAAACCAGGAGCTAACTAGCACCAAGTACCCACAGATTTAGGGAAAGGGTGTGGTGGGAGGGGGAGGGAGACGGGCAGTTAAAATCTGCTACTCAACACTTGTGACATTGTTAAATCCTGAGGGTGGTGGGTAGTTGATCATGTGTTTTCCTTTTTCTGACATGATTGCATTGAGGACTGTGCTTTAAAGCAACGAGGCCAAAAGAACAGGAATGTAAGAACTACATCATTAACTACTGCAAGACCTTCAGAATAAAGTTTATCAAGAATGATATGGTTTTATTAGAGGAATCTCAGGTGGACACAATGAAAAAAAAACCAAGCCAAAAAGAAGACAAATGGACCTACTAGAAAAACCAACCAAGTCGAATGCAAGCATTTTGTTGGTGAGAGTGAAATGGAATTCCTGTGTTTCTTCCTGTCTGTGGTATTGGATTAATTTCACTGAAGGTTGGTTTTCTAAGCGTTAGACACCTAGCCTAAAAAAGTGGCATGTACAAATTTCCTTTTCAGTCAAGAGAGAGCAATAATTTTATTGCTGGATGACTTGTACAATCCTAAAAAAAAAAAAAAAAAAAAAAAAGCATTTAAAAACATTTAAAT
>VZRO01004734.1:408220-434729 GCA_013397915.1 Daphoenositta chrysoptera | reverse complement strand
CATTTAAAACAGTTTAAATTTACTGCTATGTGGAGATGTTGATCACTCTCTTTTTGCTATCAAGGAAACCTAGATGACCAGTTTTGATGGAGTTTATAATTTGTAGACAGATAAATGAGATGGGTTGAGGTTGTTATCTTAGCTCATGTCTGACTATGGTGGCAACTGTTTTCTGGATGGATACGTAAACCAGATTTTTGCCACTTCCTTGATAACCTAGGTCCAGAAAAAATTCTTGAAATGTTTCCATTCACATTTAAATAAATAAATAAAACAGTTCAGGAAAAAAATATCGTCTGAGCCAAAGGAGGACTGATAATATACACATGGAACTAAAATGGGATGGAGTGGATCTGAAAAAAGCAAGAGGTGTATGGACCCCGTCAAATAAAATGAGACAACCGTGAAACAATTCCAGTAAAAGCAAGGTTGTTTGAATTGTTTTAGTCACCTGTTCAGGTAAAAGGAAAATTATTCCAATTGTCTGCACCAGGTTCAATCCGATTCAAGTTTCACACTTACTTCCTTAAATTTATTTATTCTTCTTAGCTAGATTTTACCCTTTCTTTGTCAGTGCCCCTTGGCTTAAGGATGAGATAAAAGAAAAGAGAACGCTGAAGTATTGAGAAAGACCACTGACATTTTAAAGATTAGCCAGAGTCAGGGGAGAAGTCTTGAAAATTCTCAAGGGATTCCCATCAGCCTGTGAAGCAAGTGGAGACTGATGGCAGTCCAGGTGGCCTTCACCTTAAGCACAGACATACAGCTGCACTTTGAAACCTCTGTAGTACTTCTTCAAACTATTTGCCATGAGACAGTAATTAAGATTCACATTGTGAATACAGCTAAAGCAAATTAAATTAGTACTTGGAGTAAGTAGCTATATTTTCAATACAATCAACAGAAATAGCTAATTGCTTGGATTTTTGAAGCCAGGTATTACCAAACTGGCTGATTTCTTTCGTTGCACCAAAAAGGCTTGCTATATGTTGCCTCTTGTAACTCCTGGCTTACAACTGCTGTAACAGGAGGTGGATAGCTTAAGATCCTGCACATTTATCTCCTCTAGAGGTTTGCTGGGAACAGGCAGTAGTGGGGAGTAGAGAAAGATTACTTCCAAGTTCATCTTGGCAAGAACATGTGTATTAAGGCTGTTCTTCTGCTAATTAATTCTGAAAAGAAGCACGGAAGAAAGTTGTGGTGCTTGACAGCTGCCCTAAATATCTTCGTGTCGAGGTTGGTTAGCACATGCCACTGATCAGATTCTTTCAGCTCAGATGCATAAGTTGCAGCTATCTTGTGCAAGAGTTAACAGAACTGGAAAAAAAAAAAAAAAAGAAAGAGGTCTTTCTCAATATGGCAATTCAGCTGATGTTTCTGTCTTTTCAATCACTTTATAGAAGCTGTTTACAAGCTTTCAGTGTTATTTTAAAAACTTATTTTATTAAACAGAATGGAGAGCATGTCACCCATATTCATCTCTTTTTCTTCCCATTTCAACATTTTCTGGTCTCTGTGAAAAATAAGCCAAATAATGGAAAGTATAAGAAATCAAAGTTTCAGGGATAGGAGATATATCATTATTAATCCTGGGGCATTGTGATGGGTTTCATTCACACACACAACAAATAAATGATTCTTATAGCAATAAATATTTTAAATAACTATCTGTAATATATCTGTGGTATATAAAAATGAATTTTACTTTTAATCTCAGAAAACACCATTTCTTAGAAATAGTCCTTCAGAGAAGAGATAAGAAGGAAAAGAGATTAATTACACCAAACGATACCTACATGTCATTGTGGCCAAATGTCCCCATTTATTCTACCATTTGAAGTTCAGAAAGGAAAACATACAAATTGTACCCAGGGCTTTTGATTTTGTGGCAAACATAAGAGAAGACGAAATCAACTGTAGCATTTTGCCAATGACTCAGAATGTGTTAAAAAGCAAGGAAAAAAAATAGACACATTCACATGTTTTATTTTTCTCCAGTTAATTCTGAGGCATCCACTTTGACCCTTAAAAAACGTTCTCTTTGTAAATACATAGCTATTAAAAAGAAAAATCATGGATAGTCTTGGCTAGCTATCTACCTTCCCAAAATCTATGAGACTTGCATGAGTTCATTTAGAAGCTCAGGAGCTTCAGATCTCTTCAGGTGAAGGAGATTCTCTGGATGCTCTGGCAATATCTCTGACACTACTCTCATTTGCCACCTCTGGAACCTACTGTGGGAAATCATTGCTCATAACTTGCAGCACCCCAGCCTCGTGTGGAGCCTTCTGTGGTTGTTTTGGATGATGATCCTCTCCCGTTCAGAGCACTTTGTCTCTGAGGACGCAGTCTTGCAATTAGCTTTAATTATTTATCAGCTTTCCCTTCAGCTGAGCCTGTTCCAGGGCCAGGCCTTGGGGTAGGAATCCTTTCACCTCGTGTGAAGTGTCTGTAGAGTAGAACTGTAAGGGACTCCATACTTCAGTCTCTCTTTCCATTAATAAAGAGAAATAGGAACATTTAGGGCACAATTCAACGACCCATTTTTTGACTTGCACCTTAGTATTAGACGAGTTGTGCCTTAAATGTGCCTGATTCTCCATCGATTACAGGGACTCAAGTGACTGCCTCAGATGTCAACAGCTACGTCTGGGCAGATGAATCTCACCCAGGAGGTTTGCGTTTTATTTAATGACTTTGCGTTAAGGCGCCGGAGACGAGGCACGCGAGAAAACGGCGGCAGGGGAAGATCATCCCCCCCTGCTCGTGGCACCGTGAGGGTTTTGTGCTAATGTTTTGCAACTGTTGTTCTTCGCTTCCTTCTTTGCAGTGTCTGCAGTAGCGAGGGGGCTGGAGGTGCCTCATCAGCCTCTCTCAATTCCACCCGCAGCTGCCGTAGCGGGAGAAATCCTAATTTGGTACAATATGCCAGTCGCTGAGGTTAGCTCAGCAGCAGCAGCAGCTGAAAGACAGATGTAAAATCAGTAGCTGATGATTTTACATCAGAGGAGCGAATGTAAAATCAATGAGAAGTTTTAAAATGGGGAATGGCTTAAATTTAACAAGGGAAATTAAGTCAATGTTTGTTTTAGCAAATGGAAAGGTTTTCCCTCTCTCGGGCTGAGACTATGATTAGCAGAGCGCTGGAAACTAAGGATATTTTAGCAGAATCTTGTGCTGAGCACAGCTTCTTGATGTCAAAAACACACCCCACATCTCTCTGAATGTTCACTGATTCAAACAGTCCAGAATATCATAGAACAAAATGTGTAATGGAGTTGAAAACTGGTGTTACATTGGGGGACGGCGATGGACAGAAATGGGTAAAATAAAATAAAGTATTTTCCAAAGAGAAGGATTTTTTTTTTCCCTGAATATAAATTTTTTCTTCATTTAAATATCTCTTTATTTGTAAAAAATACCTCTTTTTCCTCAAAAAATTAATTTTTTCTTTCCCCTTCAATTCTTGTTTCGCTTACACTTACACCTTTTTCCTGGGGTTGGGGAAGGGAGTATGGATAAGAAAGAAGTAAAAAGAAGGGAAAAAAAGAAGAAAAAAATAAGGAAGAAAGCCATTAAAATTAAAAAAGTACATTACAGCACCATACTTGTATTTTTTTCGCTTTTTTTTCTTTTTCCACTTTGTTTGAAAAAAATAAGAGGGGAAAATTGAAATAAGACCCCTTGTAATAAAAAGGATTTTGAACTTGAACTTCCGTTAGCTCTGTTGTTGCTCAGTAAAGGTCAAGCACAAGCTAAACTTTAATCGTATATTCCCAAAGAGATCTCAATGAAACATTCATGTTCATAGAGAAAGAACCTTGAAACTTTTGGGTTTAAAATGTTCCCGCACATATTTCTAAGTGAGTGAGTATTTAAGTGTTTTGGTGTATAGGCAGCCCTTCAAAGCGCTTGAGATGCTGTGCTGAAACCTCTCTTATATAAAACATTCCTGGCTGAACCCTGTCCCAGAGATTTATGTTTGGCCTCGTATCAGTCTCCTTTCTAAGATGTGTGACCAGATGCGAGCTGCTAGATTAGAGCTTGGGTGTTTGCAGTGCTCTGACATATTCTTGTATCAACCCATCTCTTTCCCCATTCTGGAAAAGTGTAATTTGGGAAGGTTTCTTTCTTCGTGTCTCACATGTTTTAATGCTGCCCTTTAATGTAATGCATACGTGTACCTATATTATATAAATATATGCAGCTTTATAGATGTAGATGTTTCTGTGCAGCCCAGTTGGCCAAGAGGCATCTGCCTGCACTGTTGATTTTAGAAGCTAAGAGTTCTAAGAGCAATGTTTCATTTTGTATGTCCTTGGTTAATATTTTTTAACACTCAATTGCAAAGGAAAATGCTTCCTTTTTTACCAGTTTTCTCATCCTCTGCTGACACTAAGTTTCAAACCTGTTACTTACACTCTTTTAAAATGAGATGACTAAACTAAATTAAAGTAGTTTTACTCTGTTGAGAGCCAGACTAGACAAATACTGAGCTTTGGACAAAAGCTGGCCACACTTTCTAAAAGGTACTTGGCTTTGGGAGGCATAAATCATCTCCTGGGAATATCTGCTTAAATATTTCTATTTTGCCCGTTTATGTCTGTGTCTACTTCTGTCTTCACTCTGCCCCAACTAAGCACATGCCTAACTTCTAGACCACAAAAAGGCAAAATATTCTCTCCACTTACACAGTTTCAATATTTTCTGACACTTGTAAAAGACAATGGTAGTGGTTTCTTAGTAGTGACTTTATGGTAAAGATAGAACTCGTATCAGTATCCATACTAAATGTACAGCATAAAAATAAGTATTCTGGGATGCTTCCAGACAAAAATTACTAAGTTCCAAATCCTGGAGCTTTAGAATTCTATAGAGAATCTGCAACAGTGAATGAGCTCTACATCATAATATTGAGATTGTGCATGAGATATAATATTTTGAGGCAGCATGAATATTAAGAAGAAGGATTTTTAAACAGTAGTTTTTAACTAATTTCATAAATCTAAAATATTAAAAGGAGAGTAGGACAAGTTATATATATCATGTTATACAAAAGAGAGGAAAAAGAATATGTTGCAAATACAAGATTATTTTCGAACCCTTATAGCCTTTCAGAACCTACAGTATGATGAAGCGTCCAAATGAACCTGCATGACATAGTGTAATGTATTTATTCAAGGTCTTCTTTTTATTAGATCCTTCATATATAGTCATGTAAAGCACATACAGTGTCTGGCATGTATTATCAATCTATTTGTTCCCTATCTAGATTTACATTTCATCCCCAAAAAGAAAATAAGATGATCTCCCTAACAGAGTATTTTAAGATGCAGATTTTGGATGCGAGCTTTTAATTGCTATGACAGCAATGTGTTTACTGTGTCTAAAGATATGCAAACTGCTTTATAAGTAACTCGATAGTCTAATATGTGTTTGTTTGTGATCTTTTTCTGTTAGGGGCTGATCCAGAGCTCTTTGAAGTCCGTGGGGTTTTTTTCTCTGACTTCAAAGGGCTTTTGGCTCAGACCCTTATCCTTAAATACTGAATAGATTAACAACTGATTTGTGAATAGTTTGCAATGCCAAAAGGAATAGGAAAAAGCCAGCCTTTACAAAATTACGTATCCGGTGAACACTATTTAACCGTACTCTATTGATATGTGTATTAATAATTAACTGGTACCACAATGGCATATGTGCACTATTGGGCTGGCAGAACAGCGCAGAAGAAAAGATGTGGAATATGGAAATATTTAATGATATCCTTGTATTTTATACACAGCTTCACCAAAGCCTATTCCAAGAGTGAGGCCACTGGAGTATTCAAGGATGCACAACCATTTCCTAGGCAGAAGTTCTTTCCCAGATGTTCAGTTTGACCTGGGGCAACTCAATCAAAGTCTGTAAGGTTTCCAACATTTCTAGTGGGGATTTATTTTTAAAAATGTGGCATATGGATTTTTCTGGCAATAATGAAATATAGCTGTGCACACTCCATTAAATAAAATGAGACTTTAATCCTTAAAACTGTGTGAGTAACTGGAATTGGAAAGTTGGGAGCTGGGAAAAAGAGAATAGGTTGAGGGTGAAGAAAGTGAAGAACTTCAGGAAGGACATTTGAAGAGGTTATCCAGGGAAAATAAGGAGTGAACTGTTTTGAATACATGAATTCAAAGGACATATAGGCATTCCTGAAAAGATGGATGGAAATAGCATTGTAAAATAAACTCAGGATGAAAAAAGTCAGATAAAAAGATAAGAGTGACTAATGGAACTATTTCAACAAGTAGATTTTATTTTATTACTTGCTGTGGAATTCTTTCTGTATTTCAACCTCTCACTACTTAAAAGCGTAAAAATGCTTTGGGTAATTAATTGACTTGATTTGTACTACAACAGTTTTGAAACTTTCAAAGCAGGATGAGAGTCTTAAGAATCTCTACTTCCATAAATTCAGTTCCAGTTTCAAAGAAATTAAAACACCAATAGACAAAGCAGAGAGAAAAATAACTCCAAACAATGTTTCTGGGATTTCTTATGGATATGAGGTCTGATCTTTTAGTTTGCACAGCCTTTCACCCCAACACAAACTGGGAATGTTAAGATTTAGTAGGAATATTTTCCCTATGTTGCTCCAGGAGGCCTGATCACAGAATGAGCAATATCACACAGAATCACATTTACTGTTTGAGACCTCTGGAGCTCAGCAGAGCCATTCTTTACGGGAACATGTTCCCCTGCCTCACTCTCTTTATTCTTCCAGAAAATGGTCTTAACAACCCTTTTCCTCTCCTTACTTATTTAAAGCTTCAAAATAGTTTTTATATCCTTTTTTATATATATATATTTTTTAATACATTTATATATATTAAGACAGTATTTCTCCTTGCAGTGCGTTCCATTTAAGCTTACATTTAGGAGATATTTCTATGGTGACCTCTGCAAGAACATCCCGACCCAGTCCTTTATGAACAAATGTCTGTGCACACCTACACTGCAGCCTGTGTTCATGTTAAAGTAACTCCCCTCCCTGCATTTAGCAGATATGAACATTACTGAGTCCAGTTGGCACTTAGCAAATAATAAATAACAACAACGACAGCAACAACAACAACAATAAACAACTATAATAATTTAATTCCATCTAATTGAATAATTTTCTGCCTGACCACGGCAGTGGGGAGTCCATTGTGCCACCAAAATGGTTTGCTAAACATGAGCCTTTCCACAGAGTAGTTTAGGCAGCTGCTGCTGAGGTCTTGCCGTGCTGCAGAAGCACTGGGCTGGCCAAAACCTCCTGGTGCAGAGACATCAATCTCCCTCCCTGCTGGCTGCTGGGTTCACTCTGGACAGCCAGGGCTGCTGTCAGCTCTGCATCCCTGGTGGGCAGCAGAGCTTGGAAAAGATGCACCAGAGCAGAGCTCTGCTTGTTGCATGAGCAGGGGCTTGCAATGCCCGTGATAATGGCAGTGGAGTCGGTAGCTTTGGTAGGAAATGAATGATTCTGACACCATTAGGAATATTAGGGGAAATTAGTGGTTCCTTCTTCATTGACCGTAAGACTCAAATACAGAGAATGAGCGTTGTACCTTCTTCTCTTCTTTCTTTAGCCTAAAGAGATATTGTGTAAAGGGTCAGAGATGTCTAAGAGACTATCAAAATATGTAGATGTTTGAGATATTTTGTTCATTGCAAAAGAACAGAGCCAATAAGACTCATTCCTGTAACAACCTAGACTGAAAAATTTAACTTTAGACACAGTTTAAGCACCTAAATTTCTTATAATTTCTCACAGAACCCTATCTTAACTGCTGGGGCATCTCGGTATTCACAAGCGTCTCCATTTTTTTGCCACAAGACTTAGAGAACTCCACAAAACTCCATTACTGCCTGTAGCCAAAGCCATCATCCTGACATAGGCAAGCAACCCAGCAGCTGCTTTTGCCTCAGTCTGCTTAGGTGGCAGTGCTGGGCTCTGTGCAACTCAGCCCCTCTCGTTCTGAAGTGCAGTGGGACAGTGTGTACCACTGATTACAGCAGCCAATTTCCACTTTTTGTTTCACACAGATGTCCCTCCTTTGTGGCAGAAAGCTCCAACTTACACTTCCCAGAACTCAGGAGAATGCCTTAACTGCCAGCTTTAATATAATCCTGCTTTACTGTCTTTATGGCCCCTGAATTGCCTACACTTGTTTTTCCCCTCTTTTTTTACGTTTAGGGAAAGACAAACAAGGTAGCACAAGCTGAAGCACGGTGTAGATGGGCATCCACCCAAGAATATATTCTTACTCCGTTAAAGCTGTCGTATAACTTGTATTTCTCCCCCAAGTGAGAGAGAGTTTCTCCTTATTACTAAAAGATCACACACAGGCACTTACCATCAGGTATGTTGTAAAGACAAACCCTGCCTTATTTAATGAACGTTTGCTTATATTATCAAACTTTTATATATATATGTAAAAAAAGATGCAAGATTAAATATCTTAGTATAAAAACAGAGTTAATAAGCCTATATTGGCAAAGATAAATTGTTTGGAAGAAATACTCAGGGGATAGCGTCACTCATAATGTCATTAAATGGTTTGTGTTGGGAGGGACCTTAAAGATGATATTTTTCCAAACCTCTACCCATGGGCAGGGACACCTTCCACCAGACCAGGTTGCTTCAAGCCTCATCCAGTCTGGTCTTGAGCACTTCCAGGGATGGGGAAGCCACAGCTCCTCTGGGCAAATTGTACCAGGTCTTCACCATCCTCACAGTCAAGAGTTTTTTTGTAATATGTAATTTAATTCTACTCTTCATTTTAGAGCCATTACCCCATTGTCCTATGACTACATGCAACTTATTAATTCCCTCTCAAGCTCTCTGACAGCCCCTTTAGTACTGGAATGTGCAATAAGGTCCCTTCTCTTTTCCAGGCTAATCAATCCCACCTCTCTTAGAAGAGGTGCTCCAGGCCCATGACCAACTTAGAGGCCTCCTCTGGAGTCATTCTAAAAGTCCACAATGTTCTTGTGTTGGGAGTCCCAGAGCTTGAGGCAGCACTGCAGCTGGGGATCTCACTGGAGCAGAGCGGGGAGGGACAATCGCCCCCCTGACCTGCTGGACATCTGCTGGTCACCTCTGAGGGGTACCTCCTTGGCTTTGAACTGGAGCCACCTACAGCTAAGGGTGAAGTCTCTCATATCACATCACTCTGCTGGTGGCTGCACAAAATCAGGTTCTGTAAGGACACAGCCCAACAGGTCACTGTGGCTGGACAGGGCTTTGGGCTTGTCTGTGTCCCCCAGCAGCAGAGGCTGCAGCTCCCCTTCTCTCCCAGTAAACCAGCACATGCCTCAGTGCTAGTTTTACAATTCTGGCTTCTAAAACATGTTCTCAGTATTAATTTCCTGAAGAATAATTTTTCATCAAGTGATATACAGAGTGAAAATGATTCTCTGAGAGAGTGACTGGAAAGCATGAATGGAAAGACAAGTAATGCCTGGAGTTCCCAAAGGAGTTTGCAGGGAAAGTGGAAATGTGAAAGTTAACTTGCTGTGATAAATTGGACTCCCGACTAGGAAGCTGTGGAGAGCTCTGCGGCTCAGTCTAAGCCACAACTTGCCCATGTGCCTATTTTTTTTTTTTTTTCCTGTGTTCCTATTAATCTCTAAGCTCACAGAAAGTCCGAGCCCACTACACAGAGTAAGCAGACGTGGCCGAGTGGCGTGTAAGTAACATCAGTAACAGGTTAAAGTAAGCCACTGTCATCCTTAACCACACACATCTGCAGATCCCAAGAGTGCTCTGGCTCTACACATACAGCTGAATCTTTTGGTAAAACCCATATTGTCTGCTCAACGCATTTTGCTGTTCCTGGTAATTCTCACTCTGGGTTTAAACGTGTTTGATCATGGTTCGTAAGAATGCTTTTTTTTCTTTCTTTCACCCTCGTTCCCCCCATCTATTCCAATGATCTTTGGGAAGCTGGGATCCTTCCTTGATTTAATTAAGCGTAATCATATATTTTCTTTTTGTGGTATTTCCCTTTCAGCTCAGTTTTACTAAATCATAAACTTAACGGCATTAGGTCTAGTGATATGCAAATGATTCCTTTAAAAATCCGCCCCCTAAGCTCTAGAGACATGTGGGGTGTAATACCCGCAGAAATCAGAGCCTCTGGGGTTCATCTGTTGTTAGTCCTGTCAGAAGTGACATCCCTGAAAATACACTTGTGTCTTCTACCCCTCTCCCCTCCCCGAAAGTACTTACTTGCAGATTGTAGCATTCTGAGTCTTTGAAGTGGCACCTACAACTAAACTGCCGCCCACACTTTCCTCTATTTAGGTCAGAGTGACTTCAAACTGGAAAGAAAAAAGCCACACACGCACAGGCACACATGCATACACTCGCACAAACAAAACTGATGCAGAGAAAATCAAATAATGAGGTGCAGCCACCCAAGGCTGGTGTGAAAATCAACATATGGGGAATTATTGCGAGCGTCAGGCTCGGCTTCAAATGGGCTTGTTTTGCCTGGAACCCTGAGATGAGCTGAAAAAGGCAGAGTCGGTTGCTTCGCTAATCGCTGAGCTACCTGCAGAGAAACAGGCAACCATAAAAAGAAACAAAACAAAAGAGGAAGAGATGCAGAGGGAGCTGCTGCCGAGTGGCATCGGCTGGGCTCACTGGCACCTCCGGGAGCGCCACTGAAACTGCTGGTTAGAAATACTTTCTGTGCCAGGGGATACCAAAGCTAGCCCTTGGGCTTTAGACCCTCCTCTGGGGCTCAGCCCTACACAGAGAGGATTCCAAGGTCATCAGGGCAGGCGTGGCTTCATTTCCCTGGGCTGGGCACTGCCAGCACCAAAGGTTGTGGTGGGTCTTTGCTTCAAGCACTGAGACAGCAGATGAAGAGTGGGCAGGAGGGGTGTTCTTGTGGGTCTGTAGTCCAGAGACTTCAAGGGATGTCACTTCATAGGGTGGGTTTTTAAGAAGAGGTGTGAAACGCCTAAAAAGAAAGGGGAAATATTTTTGAAAGACTGAAAAATAAACCAAAAAAACCCCACTGCATAAACACCTTATAGAATCACATCTACATTCTAAGGAATATAGAGAATGTGGCACCACTGCCTATGGCAGTAGATTTAGAACTACAAGATCTTTAAGGTCTCTTTCAACCCAAAGCGTTCTGTGATTCTATGATTTAATAAAGGAAACTGTCAGGAAAAAAAAAAAAAAAAAGTTGGGTGGATTCAGTTCGTAAAGCTCCAATCTTTGGTTGATGTCTGAGACTACAAACATAAGACACCCTTGGAAGATGTCCATCTGTCTCCTTGCACTTAGACAATCTCATTAGGTTAAATTACATCATCTTGTAAAGGCAGAAAAATATTAGTTTAATTTTGTTATTTTTATTCATATTTATCTGGCTGTTAGAATAAAGGCATGTAAGTGTATAGGTTGAATAACCTGTATTTATGTCAGTCCATGTCTAGATCTGATATAAAGTAATGGCTAACACTGAGAACTTGTTGTTAGAATACTTCCTCTTTAACAAAATTGAAAAATGTGATAATATGAAGATGTGTTAGGATTCAGATTTCCCTTTTATTCATTCAGAAAAGGAAAATTGTAATATATGTCTGTATGAAAACAAAAAAACATGTCAAAGCTTGCCAGAAAAACGAATTTCAAAAATGTTAGCATTTGGAGGTAGTGAGGCTTTCTTTATCTTTTGGTGGAAAACAGACGATTTCAACATGACAAAAAGGACAAGAAAGCAATGCCAAGTGATATCATTGCTTTTAATTTAGAGTTATTAAAATCTCTTCTCTTACAAAATTTAAGGTGCATTTGGTATCCACGTAGAAGTTCAGTGCTAAAATACCATTGCAAGTCCAAACAGTACTTACTTAAAAGAAAACAGGTTAATTCCAAGATGAAGTGAAGGTTTGTCCACATTAGCATCTCTGCTTAAGGCTTTTCAGTGGATTTCCTGATGTTCCCTTGCTGGTGTCCTTAGACCTGGTGATGTTTGCACTTAAACCTTTCCCTTGGACCACCAGTGCACTCCAGATGCCCACAGATGTGCAGCCTGCAGGACCTCACTGGGGGTGATATCACCTCACCGATATGAAAATGGTGTGGAGATGCTTCTCCAGGCACTGACACAGGTCAGTACTAACAGATTGGTGGGATTGTATCCCTGAGAAACGTGAGGGGGTAAAATGTGGCTGTGCTGGTGTGTGTGTGTTCCTGTGTGTATGTAATACAGTTATAACCATGCCAGCAAAGAAAATATTGCCTGCACTAAGATGCTACAGAGATCTCAGCACCATATTGTATTGTGGTGAATATTTCTTCCTTTGTTCCGCTGCCGTTTTATACCCTTCTTAAAACACATTATTGAGAGTGCTTCCCATATCCCCTAGTAGTGATTAGTCAGTCATGAGTGAGAAAGTTTCAAAAGAAATTCTGTATATATATAATAAGATAATTTTTCATTTTTATAGCTGTAATAAAAGCACAAAAAAAAAAAAAAAAAAAAAAAANAAAAATTAAATAAAACATTGAATGCTACTAAAAGGAGAAATAAAAGACACAAGTAACAATGGCAGGTCAGGATTCAGATAGAGCATTCAAATCATACAGGAAATGTGAGAAGCATTCAGCACTGGTATTCAACCAGCAATATGCATAAAACAAAAAGATATTATTCCCAAGGTGATGCACATCTCTCACCCAGGGCAAACTCAAGCTAACTAGAAAAGTCAAGCACTTATCATGAAAATTACGTGAAGGATTATAAGAACAGCATCCCAGTCATTCTTAGAGAAGCAACACAAACTATAAAATCCCTAATGCCAGTTATTTAGTGAGGTGTAGGTTTCATTTTCTCTCTCATCTTTTTCTTTCTTTTCAGCTTGACAAAGATAACTTGTCTAAACAACAGAAATACCTCCTGTGCTGCACCAGTTCAATCCGAAATCTATCAAGGTAATAATGTGGTTTGAAAAACCATCACAGAAGCTCACTGAAAATATTACTGAACATACACCCCGGAGAAGCAATATGGCTTATGGTTCACATCAGGGAGATGAAAATCAAGTTAAAATACAGGCTAAGTGACATGCCCGGGGTCTCACCAGTATTTTGTGGCAGACCGAGGGTGTGAACCCGGGCTAATGTTCTGATCTCACTTGACTACACAGACTTTGATTTAAATAGCTTAGTTAAAACAGAGATAGCTGTAAATCCTAAACTTGAAGCCAGAAAAATGGAGCAGAGAGAGGAAGCTATTTGCATATATGTAACTTTGAGAGATATCTGTCAATTAGACATATGATTTTTAAGACTGGAAACATTGTTCTAATCACAAGACTATGAATTCTGAGCAGCAGGGACTGTTTTTTCTTGTCTTTTGTTTTTTGATGTTCTAGTCTCAGATAATTGCATTTCAGCAAGAATTGGGGTAACATTATCAATCTGGAATGAGCAGAAGCTTAAGTTTGCCATACACTTAGCAGGAACTTACACAGTGTTAGATTATTGCCAGAATCAGCTGAAAAAAATAATTTGAAAGACACTTATGACAACATCCAGGTCCCAGGTACTAAAGAAATCTGAACTTAAATTTAGTAAACCAGGAGCAAATAAGGGCCGGGAAGAACAGACAACAAAATATTTATCAGCTCAATCCTTGAAATATTTAAAGTTGTTTGGGTTTGGGAACTTTTTATCCTTTCCTTCCCTTTTTTCCCCTTCCCTCCCCTTCCCTTCCCTTCCCAAACCTTCCCAAACCTTCCCTTCCCAAACATTCCCTTTTCCCTTTTCTCTTTTCTCTTCTCTTTTCTCTCTTCTCTCTTTTTCCCTTTTCCCTTCTCCCTTTTCCCTTTTCCCTTTTCTCTTTTTCCTTTTCCCTTTTCCTTAACTTCTCCTCACATCTGCCTCTATATTTTCATAATTGTTTTTTAGCATTTTCTGTTTACCCTTGTTGCTAAATACTGATTTTAAATGTGCCTTATCCAGTAATTTTTCCTCACCTTCATTCAGTTGTTTCATTACATTTTTGATGGGCCATTCTGAGACTTGTTTATATAATCTGATTTATTCTCTGTGGAAAAAGCTGTCACCCATTTCACTATCTATAAACAGCAGGTGAAACCGATTTGGACACAAAGCAGCTAAAATATTACAGAACATTCCTAATTTCTTTACAATGTCAGATACACAAAAATATCTGTACTCCACTCCAGTTTCTGACCAGTTTCTTGGCTTCCTCCAGTCACAGCTGGTAACATTCCTGAAATTAACTCTCATCATTTCCATGTTGTCTCAGTCTATCCTTTCACCCTATCACTTCTAAACCCTTCTGGGATTCACAAGGTAGGCAGACCAGGCACTTCAGAACACATAACTAAAGGGAAGCATGCTGAAGAGAAGGTATTCTGAACCCATGATTTTCCTACTTGGTCAGGAACAGGAGATTTAAGACTGATTTCCACATTTTTGAAAGAGGAACTTTCATGTTAGTTACAGGTTTTTCTGATGCTGGAGGTAGGTACTGGGTGTATTCTCAATTATCTGTATTAAAACTGCCCATTTTGCATGCCATTACTAAGAGAAATTATGTGAACATTACTCCTGAGTTTATTACTTGAGCATTTAAGTGAAGGTACAGAGTTCTAAACGGCAATGCTTTTTACATTTTAAACTCATAATTCTAAAAGGAGACAGGACTAGAATGAAAAAATATTTTTTGTATCATATGAGTGCCTTAACACTAAGATACTGGTCTTCCCTGATCTGTTGTTCCTTGTCCTCCCCATCTCATCCTCCCCTGCTGTCTCCCTTTACCACTGCCATGGTGCCATGAGACAAAGCAAAGGCTGTTTTTACACCTTGTGTGACCAGGGGTTGGACCACAGGAGTTACAAGAACATGACTACAGTGCTCAAATGTCCCTCTGTGAACTGGAGTGTGTCCCTGAGAAGGGATAACACCTCTGGAAAAACGTGTTCCAGTAGGACATCTCAGAGTCTTTCTATGGAAGTCAAAACCACTGTCCTGCAGCTAAGACATTAAGAGAATTATTCAGCTGTAAGGAGGCTAAATTAAAAAGAAAACAACCCGAACTGGAACTCTAAGCCATTACATACTCCTGACTGCCCAGGTCAGCCCCCTATATCTTTGGAAATCAGATATATGGGTGTATGGTGTCTGTTCTGACTACTTTTTCATCAAGTGAAGTTTTGTTATCGAGGCATCACTACTCTACCATCTTAAGCTCCTCTCTGATTCTTTGCTTATTCCTTTGTTCCTTTCATGGAATACATGAAGAAGATATCAAGGTGATTGATGGTCCAGTGCTGGCCAAGTGGAAATGGTACTGAAATGTGCATACATTTAGAGAGACAAACATGAGCCACTTGCATAGGCCCCTAAATAAAATTTATATATGACCTCTCTAAAATGTTCCACAGGTTTCATATGAAGAACACAAAATATATTTTAATCACTGATTGTTGGTTCTGTCATGGCAGTAAACAAAAAAAACTAAAGGTGAACTGCAAGACACATCTGGAGTTACCTTAATTCATAATTCATAATTAAGTATTCCATCTCTCTTTTTTTTTTTTCTGCTGCCTGCCTCCTCTCCTTCTCCCAGCCTCTCCACAGAGTCAACCTTTTTTTTTTTTTTTTTTTCTTTTCTTTCTTTTCTTTTTCCCTGGGTATATTGGAAAATAAATTAGCTGGATTTCTGCTATCAGGAGTCTGTCATTAGGGGGATATTTGTCTTTTTCTGCTTCTCTTGTGGTTTCTATCAAAGGTTCAAGCATGTGGGTTATATCTCTCTTTATCTCCATCGTGTTTTAACTTAGAAGGGAAAGAAAACAGGAAAGATATTTTATCTCCTTATGTACCATGTGAGGATCAGTTGCATTGAGGTAGCACCCATATCTCTCTCCTGCTTCACATGTCCACAGATTGTCTGAGCCTGCTGACCAAACTGAAACAAAAAGCGAGAATGTGATTTAGATAAGATTTCTTCTAGGTTACTAAATTATTGGAAGTCTGGGTAACAGTGCCAGTTTGTGCGGTCTTCATACCACTTTAAGCTTATTGTAAGTATGGATTTCTATAACTTTTAGAAAAGTAATATAAATATAGAGGAGGAAAATTTAATTTTAGCAAAAAGCCCTTTGTTGTAGTTGTTTCATCAATTTGAAATATAATTTTATCCTCCTACTACATATATGAATACAGGATTACCTTGAACCCCTAAATTAGTTCGGTTAAACTTGGATGGTGCATCAGACACGTGCATGTCTTATCATGCATGCATCTTCATCCCACAAACTGCAGGAAACTTCTGCACAAGGTAAAGCCTTTGCCTCGGATTTTAAAGGCCACCTGGGGTCAGCAGTCTGTGACTTCTCTGAGTGAAGTAAGTTGTGTTTCTCACTCTCCCTTCCCAAGCTCCCAGAGTTACGGAGAGAACAGAACCAATAATAATAACCAAAAACAATAACAAGCCCTCCAGAATCAAATACAATAGTTCAAATGACCCAAATCTTGTAAACGTGATCAGCGTGCGAAACGTATTTTAGGGAACAAAACTATTGTAGTGGGAGAGTCTTTTTTCCTTATTTTTTCCTAAAAGGACTGGCTGTGTGTTTTGCCTCCAACCTCTGTTTTACTGAAGCACCCACTTAGCTGTGTGCCCATGGAGAGCTCCCTGTTCTCTGATTTGACCAAACACTTCAGCACCCTTGTAAAATAAACGTTATGGTGATTGAGCAATAAATGTTATATGGGTAAAGTCAGTTGAATTTACTAGTGCTTTTTGCATTGCCAAATGTGAAATGTGTCTGACCCCTTTATATATGTGACATATTAAGCATAAATTTGCATTTTGCACGCTGTAATATCAAATTTTCTGCTTCATCTTTTTTTTTTTTTCCTTCCCTAATTTCATATTTAAATGGACAATGAAGCAATTACTTGCTTGGACAGAAAAAAAGAAAAAAAGAACAGAAAAGAAGAACACAGCCTATATTACAATGTTTAACACTAGTGCTAATTTGCTGAATATTCTATTCTTGAATTATTTGCTTTCTGGCTATAAGAAGCAAAGAGTAAGAGAGGGCAAGATTCTGACTGAGAGAGAGGTGAAAATATAGCCAAAGATGACTTAAGTGGTGATAAAAATACAGTGGCTGGGACAGATGTCTGAATTATTCATTTCTGTTGATACCATAAACATTGCATGGGGCAAGCTGTAATATATGTCTTGGAGGTCACATAGATAATGAAATCAGGTGTTTATTTCAATAAAAATCATAGGAAGGACTTTTGATTAAATAATAAGGATCTGTTAACCTTGATTTCTTTGCATACTTTTAAAGGGAATGTAGGGGAAGGTGGAAAAATATTCACTTTTTCACTGAGAAACAGCTTTTTCTCTGAAAAAAGAATTCTGCATTGTGATAAAGTTATTTAATTCTTTTATTTTGACATGAAAACACTAGCACTTTCAAAAGCTGGGCTGTGTCAGTGTTAGGCAGCTCCTGTGGTTACAGAACCTGGCACCACTTCCAAGCTTTCCCTTTGCAGGTTTGATGGCACTCAGATGCCCCTTGGATAATTAACCCTTTGGGGCAGGAGCTGGTGCTTTATTGTCTGTATAGAAGCCAAGAGGGGTTTGAGTGACTTTCAGATGGATCTAGGAAAAGTGGATACCTTCTTATTGCCTTCTCATTACCTACCTTAATACCTTTTTATTACCAGCTCTCTGTGGAAGTTCTCTGCCCCATGGAATGGGTTTTGGCAACCACGGGACCAGCTCAGAACAAGTCCCAGTGGGAAGAGGCTGAATTCTCTCTGGTCTCCACAGGAAAAGCCTCAGCATGTCCTGGAGGACTCCCTCCATTTCCACTGTGGCTTTTTGGAGCGTTTTTCCATTTCATTACTCTGTGCACATCTCTGACAGCCTGTTTGTGTAAAGTCACATGGTATGAAAATGTTTTCTAATAATAGCTGTATTTAAACTGGTCAGTAAAGAAACCAGAGATACTCTGTTGATATAGAGGGAATATGCTAATGTTTCACTGATGCATGGGAAATTGTTCTAATGTGATATCACTAAGACCTTCAATTCCTGCAACATATATCAGTGTTATATTAGCAACGAGATACCAATGAGATACAAATATTAATGAAATAAATTACTTATCCAATGGTATTGGAGTTGTTAAGGACCTTAGGTGGCATTGTTTTGTTTTTTTTTCGGAGGGGGGAAGTGTTCTGAGAATGCAGAACTACTTGAATACATATATAAATATATATCTAACATGCCCACAGGAAGGAAGAACTGAAGAACTGGAAATTATTTCTCTTCCTTTTTTTTTTTTTTCCCTATCATTATGTTTTAAGACCAGACCTACACAGACATAAAGTTATGCTAACTTAAAACTCAAGTTACTTCCTCCCAGTACTTAGCACTGAAAAAGCCAAAGCAGAGGTGTAGAGTAAGAACAAAAGTGTGGATATAGAAATAGCCCCCAGATTATTCTCCAAGGCTGAATGCTTGTCCATGTTTATTGATTCATTTTTGGTCATCAATCCATCACCTCCAGCTCTGCTGGGCTACCTCAGTCAGAGGAACCAGACACATAAAACTTAGTGAATTTCTCCAGACACCAGACAGACAGACAGACAGCAGGAAATGTGCCACCAGACAGACAGATATGAGATCTTTCTCAAAAGTGAAGAAGATCTGATTTTGCCAGATGATGGTAAGATCTAGTGAAAATCTTCTTGCCATCTGAGTGCAGAATCAGTCATTTGGGGAAGACCAAAGACAGAAACCCTACAGTTCACCAAGAATTTTTCTTGGGTCCTATCTACCACAGAGTTACTTTTTACAGCCCATCCTCATGTCTGTTTTCACCACCAGGCTGTTGAATTTCCCTGTGGTGTGGTGGCTGCTTCCACAGGAAATCTATTCCATCCTCCACTGGTTTGCTTTGTAAGAGAACATTTACAAATGTGCGAACAAAACAGGTTCTGGTCATACATATTTAAAAGTGAAGTTGTATGAGGCTTCAGCTCAGAAGATAACACTGTATATTTATTTATCTTTTTAAAGCATTGTTGTAGTTCCTGGAGCTCTCCTTGACATCTTATCTATCACACTGCTTCCACTGAATATTCTAACACTGTGCTGCTTTTAATCTTCAGATGTAAACAAAAGCCCATCACAACCTGACAAAAGAAGAGGCTGAATATTGATTTATCTACTGAAAGAAACTGTCCAAAGATAATTCAAAATACCCTCTGATCTACTAAATATCCATTACGTGACGTGTTGTTTTTTTTCTTTTCTTGTTTGGAGTCTCACAGGCCATATTTGCAGGGAGTGTATCCGGGAGCTGAAAACTGCAACTTTACCTCATGATTGTAACTTTTTCATTTGTATTAGATGCCATAAAGGGAAGAATGATAAATCAGTGGTGTAGTCTACTGTCACCTTGAACACTGTGTTCTGTTTTGGTCAACTCAACATGGCAGGAATAGAAAAGTCCTGCGAAAAGCAATGAAAGTAACGAAGGTTTCCAGATGAGGAGAGATTAAAAAACTTGAAACTATTTAGGTTTCAGTTTCCCATAGTCCTCACTCCTACCTGCAATTCACCTGGCATTAGGGAAGATTAACCAGACCTGGCTAAGGCTTGGACTACTGACTTTTTTTTTTTAGCTCCAGAAGCACTTCCAGCTCCTTTACCACTGTGTACCTGCATGTCTAGTCCTTCTTTGATGCAGAGAACCAGGTACACACACACAGATATAAAGTCAGCAAGATTGTGTCCTTTAATCTGAATATTGTGAAGGGAGAGTAAGAGAAAATGTTTTCTTTCAGATTAAAAATTACTTAGAAAAGATATTTTTATCACCATGTATGCGTACAATGCCTAGCAGAGTGTTTTCCAATGCTTCCAAAATATAAATGTGAAATATGAAGAAAGACAGAACTGGCAGTGATATATAAATAATAAGTGACATGGAAAAAGCCCATTAGGAGTGCTCTTAATTTAGTTCTGTCTTAATTATACTATTAGGGTAAATGTCACCAGATGATGCATCTATATACAGTCTTCCAAATTCTTTTTCCTGGAATGCACAGAAAGAATTTATCCATAAAATATTTTTATAGTAGTGTTAACCCTATATGTTGGAAGCTCTGTAACTGTCAGGACAATTTACTCTTTTCCTTTATTCAACTTCTATGACAAAGCTGGTTAGGAGAAATGGATAACTAGTGCTTAGATACAAGAATTACCTGCATACTTTTTGGCCATCACTGTTCCAGTATTCTTCTACCTTTATCAATTAAATCACTTATTTAAAATAGTGTTCCATGTCACAGACTGGCAAGTCCAAGATGCTAGATAGCTCTCAACAAAGGGACACAATGAAGTGATTAATGGTCAAAATAACTAAAGAACTAATAATAAATAATTTAAAAAATCAAATTACTTGATATTCAACTCTGACCCACTGTGCCTAGAAAGTTCATGTCGAAAGCTATAATTACCCTTTTTGTGAAATGGATGTTTCATTTCTCCACAAGAAATATGCAGATAAGAGAAGAACATCAAAATTCATAACTGCTCAGATTTTTCAGAAATACTCTTTTTTTTTCTAGGAAGAAAATGTTACCATCTGGCCTCTGTGGGTAGAGATCAAACACAGAGCTGAGATGCTGCAGTTTGTTACCATTCATCACAGAGCAGATGTAACCTCACTGAGGGCTTCACTCAGCCTTTTATAAACAACATGCCAGGTATATTAGGGGGGTTTTTTTGAAAAAACAAAAACAAAATAGCACAAAAACAAAAGAAAACCCCAAATGTCCATCCAACCGACCAAAATAACAACAGCAGTTAAAAAACAAAACAAAACAAAAAACCAAAACAAAACAAAAAAGTAAAATTTCTTAGTGGAATAATTGGAATTTGATTTTTTTTTCTTGTGTCTGTGCAGGGTTATGAACACTCTTTCCCTCTGAGCTTAGGTGAAAAAAATATCTCATCAGATATTGGTTTTTGATCCTGAAGCTGATCTTTTAAAAAGCCCAATCAGAACTGTGGTGTTTTGAAAGCAGGCAATGGGTGCCACACACGTTTGTCTCCGTGCACTTAAATCACCTCTTTGCTGTGGGTGTGCCTGGTGTTTCACATCTGGGGTGTGCAATGTCCTGGGAGTGTCCTTTGTCATTCTGCATTAACAGGACACCAAAGCCTCACAGACTTGTGACCTGGCACATCTGTCTTACAGATGGCACCTTTGCTTATACCTGAGCTTGCCTCTCTACATTCTAAACAGATTGTTTGGATTGTTTGTTTGTTTGTTTTTTATCTGTAATAAAAAGCTTTTTTACAGGAGTTTGGCATGCAGGTCCTGTTGTTAGTCCAATCCTTCAGCATCTTTCTTGCGTGGTACCATAGGAAAAAAAACCAGAATAACTCATCTGGGAGTGTATGTAGACACCCACTACATCATTTGTCTTCCTTCAGCAACCCCAAAATCTAGATTTTAATAGTGGGTTAAGAACACACAAACTTTCATCTTTGTCATGTTTTGAGAAATCCCTCTTTGATAAAGCACTTGAAAAGCCCTTAGGTGCAATTGAGGCCAATGGATAAAAACATATATTTAAATCTGTTTTCACTACGTTCTGCTGGGATCAAGACTTTCCTTTAACTCCTACAGGTCTCTGCTGAAGAGTAAAGGAAAAGATCCCTGCCCAGAACTTAGTGCAAACAAGCAGAAAAGTGAAAGGAATGATATCCCTCCATCCCTATTCTCCAGTGATACAGCCCAATGGATGTGAAGAACTCTCAGTAGCACATTATTGATTAATAAGATAAAAACGTGTGTATATATATATGTGTGTATATAATAAGGTCAGGGTCTTTTCACCTAAGGATAGTCCTGTCCCAGAACACCTTCTCAGGTCTCATTAACAGAGAAAAATCAATGCTTAAACACCTTTTCAAGATGTCTCGAAGAGACACTGTAGAAAGTTGTTTTACTAGAAGTTTCTCATTATCAAATTCTCAGAGCTGCGGAGTAAAAATTCATATTATGAACAATGCAAACTATACAAATGGAAGAAGAAAAGAAAGCAAGTTCATGTAAAAAACACCCACAAGTTATAAAAATGTGATTTCCTAATTAAAAGAATCAATAATCTACAATATTTTGAAAGATCTTTTTTTTTTTCTTAATAGTTTTACAAAGGATATTGATCAATTTTCCAACAATGAGAAGATTGAACAGTCACTTGTCCATCTTAAATTTCACTGCTTCAATTTCTTCTGTCAAACTGGTTTACATTTTTCAGAATTGGCTGTCTCCCTTCCAATCTGAACTTCTTAGGACTGTAATGGTCATTGGAGATTACTCAGTTTCTTTATTCCTATTCCATCAATAACTCTACATCTTCCTTTAAACCAAAGCAATTTGGTGCAATAATTCACAACATCTGTGCTTTGTCTATTTTAAGATACTTAGTATGTGAGGAGTAGATGAATGTATGAGCAGATTAGTAGATGATCATAAACATTTAGAGTACAATTTCACCCTAAGATATTAGCTATTGTGTGCAGAAATACCTTTAGTTTTTGAATTTAAATTCCAACTTCTTTTTAAACGGTATTTAAAATAGAGTGTTTATGTTGATTTTAGAATGAGGCTTTGTAAAACTGTCTACAAATGGGTAAGGTATGTGTGGGGTATTGCTTTAAACAGAAAAAGTCCAAATTGCTCTATGAAGAAAAAGAAATTTAAAAAAAAAAGAAAAACAACTTTTTCTCATATATCCAGCTGAATCTTTCAGTGAAATGTACTCTCTGCTACAACTGTTAATCTAAATGACAGTTTTAACCAGACTAATGCCAGATACATTACCATCTTTTTCCCCCACTTTTTTAAGGTCATAATCTGTTTCAGTCAGTTAAAGATCCAAATCCTCCTGAAGCAGATCTTAAGCAATCAGCTTTAAATATATCACATCAGATTGGCCTTTTGCTGTACTAACTTTAAACTAAGATGAATTATTTTACTTATACCTGTCCTGGTGTAATCCAATTTCCCCATTCTCCCCAGGCGTTTC
The DNA here is from genome assembly GCA_013397915.1 of Daphoenositta chrysoptera. NCBI lineage: Eukaryota > Metazoa > Chordata > Aves > Passeriformes > Daphoenositta > Daphoenositta chrysoptera. The sequence continues at coordinate 411,562 of VZRO01004734.1, read as the reverse complement.
CTCTGGCCAGCAGCTGCTCTCCCCAGGGACTGTCCCTCAGTACCTGAGCACGAGGTGACTTCGCCTTCCTGACTAAGGACAGTAGAGAAATATCAGTCACAAAGGCTAATTTGGAGTGCCTGAATCACACAAACTGCAGGTGAAAACGGCCTTGTAACACAATTTAAAGCAAACAACTAACTTCATGCCTTGGAAACACCTACCCTTGGTAAATACATGTTTATGGCCAAAATGAAATTCCAATTCTGTGTGCAGTGAACCCCAAGTCCCCTGTTCATCCCATATGTTGGTACTTCCAGTAGCTCAGAAACTTGGGGAAGGTCTTTAAAAAACAAGTGCTTTGTTTCATAATCTATGTTAATAGTTGGAGAAGACGACTTAATAAGATATTTAGTCTGTTCTTACTGGCCTTCTCCAGTTTCTTGGTGAGTAAGACATATTGGAAAAACAGCATTTTCATAATTTCTCTTGTGAAATGCTCTTCACTTGTGATGATGGTGATGTCCTTTTCTTTCTATTTATTTTTTTCCTTTTTCTGATTTTTTTTTCCTTTTTTCTTTTAGATATAGGCTTCAAAGCTTCTCACTTGGTGTTGTTAGAGAACCAGAAAATCAGAAAATCAGAGAAAAGTTTGTAAAGGAAACCTGCAGTTAGTCTGGAACAACCTCCTCCTAGAAGCAGGGACAACTTTGAACTCACCTTGGGCTGTGCAGTTCATTCCGGAGAAGTTTTGAAATGCCCAGGTTATCCTTTATTCAAACTGTGTATCTTTATGTTTTCCTCAGTCACTGTCTTGTTATTCTGTGAAGGATTTAGGGGTCCAACTTTTGGGCATTAGAAATTCATATTAATCTAAGGTGAGACATGAAGACTACTCTGTTCCTCCTCTTTTTTTTTTTTTTTTTGTTTAATTAAAGATAAAATTTAGACAATAGCTGGTATCTTAACCGGAACTCCACTCAAAACCCATTTGTTTTATGGTGGACTTCAGGATTAAATCTCATACTCGAGCCTAGCTCTTAATTTTTCAGCATTGTTTTCATGGCTTCTTGTGACAGAATAACACGCACAGCGTAATGAGTTTGCCACAGCCATAAAGTTTATTGACTTAGACTTTTATCTCAAAGCATTGATATTTATGTGGGTAGATCGATGGATCACAGATGTTCACAGATGACCTAGCCAGTGGCATTATTCAATATAAAACAAAAATACTTTTCATCAGGCTGCAGCTCCTGCGAATTTGCATCTCTTCAACCCTTTCGTTTTTGTCAAAGTGGCTAAAATATTTATGTGCACAACAGAAACAACACTGAGACATGAAAGAGTGTAGAATTACGTTTCAAACCTTTGAGATCTAGCAGAGATGCACTGGAATAGGTTGCCTAGAAAGGCAGTAGAGCCTTCATCCTTGCCAGGCCAGAGGATGTTACACAAGTGCAAATTCAGTCACAAACTAGATGGCATGAACACTCAGTCCAGTGGCAGAACTGATCCATGAAGAAGATGTCCTTTGGATAATCTTACCACTCCTGATTTCTGTGAGAAAATTAAAAGCTATGTTTAATCAATGGAAAATAGTTTGGTGGAGTTGGTTTTTTTTTGTAAATATGAACATTGGAGTCATGATGCTAACAACACCATTATAATCACTGGATTATCATTTTATTAGTGTTGAATTTAGGCTTGGAGAAAATAAGCAGTGAAAGATATTCATGCAAGTTATTTTTTGATCCCCAAAGGCTTTGGTAAATTATTATAATCAGGAATAGAAAGTTATTTGCAGAGGTGATCTATGCAGATGACCTTAAAACCTTGCTGTAAATTGCCCTCAAAGTTGCCAAAAGATTCTTTGTTGTTTCTAACAAGAGCATCTGATGCAGGTATGTGATGTCTTCAGTGACTATGAAAGGTCAAATATTAACAACCCAGACTTCACCAAACCATTTTGTTATTGAAGACTGGGCTGAAGTCCTTTTCCCAGCTTGGTTTTTAGCCTCAGGAAAAAAGCAAGAAAAACCCAAACCCAACAACTAAACTCCAGAATTTCAGACATACAAAATAAGTAAGAAATGTATTAAAAAAAAATAAAAAAAAAAGAAGTGTGGCTTAGAGAGGTAAGTCAAGCATATGTTGTCTCAAACAAATTAGAATGGCAGTGAAATTCTTATGTTATCCAGTCTGTCAGCATTGAGAAAATTGTATCATCATTTAACTAGTCTCCTGAAATTTGTAGTCCAAAATCCAGGAAGTTTATATAGTAATGATAATAATATATACTTTACCTTATGCAATTTTTTTCCTCTAGTGCACTCCTGAGTTTACAAGACTCACCCTTTCTTGGAAATCATTATTCACCAGTCCCATCAGAGAGGAAAAAAAGGCCCCTTTTTCACTAAGTTTCCAGTTTTAATGTTAAAATCTGTAATTATGAAGGGTAAATTACTTTCCTGACAAGACATCAAAAATAGATGGCAAAGCAGGAATACTATTTCTACTGTGTTAGTGACACTTTAGTTGCACAAGTCTCCAAGTCCTCACTACGTATCAGGGTGGTGAAAAATTTTATTTTCAGACTTTGGAGAATTTAAATTCATAGGAATTTAAAAGAGTGTAAATTACCAATTTCCTGCCCTCCCTCAAGAAGGAGTTCTTTCCAATTGTCCTTTTCAGAGAAACAGACATTTTAGTATGGCAATTAGCTAGTTTACTTAACTGAGAAGCAAATATTCCTGTGATCACTCAGGCTAACAGCGAAAGCAAGCAAGAACAAATCCGTACTTTAATGACTGCAGATGGCAATACTATTCTACATCTCATCTCTTCTGCATTGCAAATTCTCTTATTAATATCCTTATATGTCCATTTTAGACTTGGGGATTTTTTTTTTTTTTTTCATGTTACTTCCCATTTCCCCATGGTGTTTGTAATTAAAAGTCTCCAGAGTAGACTAAAGTTAATCTGAGCTCTTGTTCTGCCTCTGACTTCCATAATTATAAATTGTTACATTCATGGCTTTTTATAAAAGACCCAATGCTTTATGCACTGCTAGAGCAGTGCTGCTTCTCTTTTTTTTTTTTTTTTTTTTTTGGGAGGAAACAAGGGCAGAAGGGTATTTCATCTGCATCCTGAGAGCCAACTGCACATCAAGTCAGGCTTGAAAACAGCAACCTGGAGCACAGAAGCTACAGATGCTTTTGTGGGACAGGTTTCTTGGCTTTCCTGCATGAGGTCAATTACAGTAGCAATTACATCACAGCTTTAGCCAAAATCCTCCTTTTGGCATTGAAACAAATCACCTGCTGGCATCCACTACAGATTTCAGATCAGCAACCAAAAAAA
>VZRO01004734.1:352524-402577 GCA_013397915.1 Daphoenositta chrysoptera | reverse complement strand
CCCACAAAAACCAAAAAACTGCAAAGGAAAGCAAAGCCAGTAAAAGCCTTCTCTCAGTTCTGCTGCCTGGAGGGACACAAACACTCCTCGCCCAGTTTCAGAGGATGCCTGTTGGCTCAGTTTACTTGGTGCCATATCAGCTTCAGCTGATCACCTGACAAAAAACTCCCCGAAGGTTATGATCCCCAAATCTGATCCAGATAGCTTTCAGTGTCTCTGTATCACCAGGGTGCTAAGAAGAGTTAAAATTTGGCCCTAACTGATGTTATACCTACTCCCATCAGTACCTAGTTACACATCAGATTGATTGTAAAGCTTTATTGTTTTATAAGTCTCTGCTTGGTCTGTTACCAAGTCACATTAACAATCTGTTAATGGTTTTCATTATTCCCAAAGCATCCACAATAGGTGTGTACGACCTGGAAACAGTCCTTAGAGGAGTGAAGAATAATGACGATAATTGTGTTGATCTGTTCCTCAGGTGACATTTCTGATGCTCTGGCAGCGAGGGGTCTGAACCTGGTTTCTGCTCCCTGAGCAGTGTCTGGCCCATAAACAAAGGGATTTTAAGAAAATATAAAAGCACCCGGTGACAATGTGGGAACAGAGAAATTCAATCCGCTCCTGTCAGCGCTAAGCTTCAAAGAAGGGAAGGAAAAAGTTAAGGAAAAATGCAAGCCTATCTGGAACTTCTTCCTGAAAGTAAACCCTCATCCATCTTTAATGGACACAGTGGAAGTAAACAGGCTGGCTTCAGTCATTTAAATGTAAATTTGGCTAGTCACTGTGGAACCTATGAGGAAAAAAATCTTGTCTTTACAACTTGATGAGAATTTGTAAGTTCAATCTATAGTTTCTTGCCAGGGAAGGTGGTGCTAAATAACGATTAGGAGGACATTAGCCAGCAACTGTGAAACACAACTCTTGTTCCCAGTTTCACCACTGATCTGCAGTCTGACATTGATCAAATAACCTGACTTCTCCATTCATCTGTTTTCCACTCATCTTATATTTAATTGAAAATATAAGTTTTGATACCATTGACTGTTGCTTTTCATGCATTCAGACAGCAGGAATAAGCATTTGGGGACATATCAGCTGATGCTTTCACACACGTCTGTGGTTGAAAGGAAAATAAAACTATACTTTGGTGATTAGAAAGATTTACAGAATCCATTCCCTGATTAGTTGCTCTTATAGAAAAGGATGATTTTTTTCTTCAGGGTCCAGGATGTTTTGTAAGCAGATATAATTACTGTAAGCTGGACTTTATCACTGGTGGAGGAAAGCATCAAATTATTCTTTAAGTATCAAAACATCAGTGTTAAACTATTTTTTTAAAAGGTCTAACATGACTTGCTACCAATAAGCAAGTAATGCCACAGAAAAACTAACATTATGGAAAGTTGAACTGAGAGACAGCAACAAATTTGGATAATTCTGAAAAAATTTCAGTTTAAAAGTGTGGGATTCTTTCCCAGACAAAAATTTCTCAGTTTTGTCTGCACGCACTCCATTTACTGTGCTGTGTTATATGTCCCTGCTTCCCTGTCCCCGAGGGTCACCCGTGGTGCCTACTGAGAACAAAAGCAGGGTCACCTCAGACTTTAAAGGTCAGTTCTCTATAAGATGGCTCTGACATACTTTGACTCATGCAGGGGATTTTTGATACAGATGATAGAAATTAGGACAGTTCCTCTTCCTGTGAGTCTGCAACCCTCTTTTCACAGACTGGTCAAGTCAGGTCCCAATTAATCATAAGATCCAGGGATTGAAGCCAAAGAAATGTTAGAAATTGGTTCTTTGCTTCTAAAATATGGCATACGCCCACCTACATTCCACTACACAAAATTTAGGATACCAAATGTGTGCCTGCAATCCTGACACCTTAACTGCTTGTGTAAACCTGCCTGTTATTGTTCCCAGACTGACAGAAATAAGTTGTTTAGACCTCATGTCTAAGTGCTATTGGCTTCCAAAAACTATTTGTCTATCTCTCATGAAACTCGCTGTTTTGTAGTCTTCTTGAATCTCATACTAAAGGACCATGGTTTTTTTTTCTGTGTTAGTCATCAGACACCCCACTGCCTAATTGTAGATCATGGATCCCATGATAAGAGTAAAGGACTGAAAAATAATTGGCTATTGCAATGCTCAGCTTTGAAGTCCCTAAATCCAATTTTGTATTCACACTTAAGAACTGCACTGGACTGGTTTACCCACAGCAGGAATTTTTCTTTTTAAAGACTTATTTATTCATTTTTTAATGATTTTTAAACGGGTTTGAAGAGGCTTAGCTTTTGTTAGTAAATACCCACACGTCAGTCATTTGGACAAGTCTGAACAGACCAGACCTAAAGTTGATGTATCCCTGCTTGTGGATTTTTTATTTATGGCCCTGAGTACTCATATTCTTTTGCATTTAGCAACTTACATTAAAGTACAAAATTGTAAAATATCATGAAACAACAAGGACACAAGAGTAAAGGCAATACAAAGGAGTGATGAACAGAGGATGAAGCATGTATTTGTTACAGTCATACTCAGTTTTACACATCCTAATATTTTGTTCGATAGATCTGTAAGTGTAGATAAAAACAAGGTGTTTTTAAAACAAAGTTTCTCAAAACATTACCATGTTTAATTCTTGAGGCCATAGTGAAAGTATCAATCCACGGCAAGGTTCAGTATTGTTCTGGGTGTCCCAGGGTACATTTCCCTAAATCCTTGATTTTTAGGGGCTTACATGGCAATAAGTAAGAAATAAAACACCTTCTGAACAAGCAAGTGAATTTCTTCTTTTAATGATGAGGTGATAGCTCTGAATCTCCCTCTTTTTCTCTTCATAAAACATTTAAATGATTTTGAATATATTTATTTATACTGCTAAAGAAAAAAGAGAAAAAAGAGCAGAAAATGAAGAAATCTTTCTACATAAAAGAAGCAAAGAAAATATAATCTTTTACTTTGAATTTGTTTGCCAGTAGCTTATAAAATCTCTGGGTTATATGAAGCTTTTAATCTATCACCCAGAGCTGAACCTTCTCATTGAAAACACATTTTATTGAATTGCATTTAAATTATTTAGCCATTTTTATAGGCATAAGGTGATCAAATACATAATGTATTTTGATGGTCCCCAAAATGTCCCTGATGTGTGCTGGCTTTTGCTAATTAAATTCAGACTCTTTGCTTTTTTAATGTTTCATTTTTTGTTTCTCTTTTTCTGTCTCTTTCTCTTTCTTCTTTCTTTCTTTCTTGCTTTCTTTCTTCTTTCTTCACAGGAAAAAAATAAAGGTCAGCTGTTAATTAGCGGTTTTCTGAAAGTATCCATTAATATTACATAAATTACTGCCTCAAAATCCAATTAGAATCCTGGGCCATATTGAAACTAAATAGATCATTTAATTTTCAGGGCACAATATGAAATGAGGTCTAGGAAAGAAATCAATACTGGTTCAGTAAGGAAATATCAAGAGAGGTGTGTGTGTGTGTGTGGGGGTGGTGGTGGTGTGTATACTCACATAACGTAGTAATCTCAGCTTTATGAGCACTTGGATGTGTGAGACAAATGTGTATTTAAACGTGCAGCAAAGCTGGTTTTAAAACAATAGAAAAATATCTAACTCTTCAGCTGCCTGCGCTTTTTATTCTGTGAGGTTTTCACTCTTTCTGGTCTTCTTCCCCTCCCCACCTTGGTTTTGTTTGGTTTTGTTTTGTCTCGTTTTTTTTCTTTCAGCTGTGGTAACATCCTATTCCAATTTAATAAAAGGGAACATTAGAAACTTTTAATTAAAGGAGGACATGACCATAAAACCTGATTTTTGAATTAGAAAACTATAAACAGGTAGAAAAAAAACTATTTTAGAATTTTATTTGTTGTGGAAGTTGTACAATTTGACCATGAAAACATAAATGAAAAAATGTATAGACCTGGTTTCTATACAGCAAATCCTGTGATTCACTACTCTTTGAATAGTGTCGATATTTGAGTTTCTTGAGCATTTGAGAAGAGATGGAATTGAGTTGGTTGGCCTAATGGCTCTTAAACATTTTAGGACATTTGGAGAGCCAGTGCTTTTAGCACTTTCTTTTAGCAAGAGCCATTCTCTGTACATAATGAACAATAATTGATCAATATGACATGGAAATGTGTTTTTGTTATTATTAGCTTCTCCTGCGGATAAAAGGAGTGCAAGTGCTTCACCAAAAGACCATTAGGCAAATGGACTAGGAGTATCAAACTGTTAGATTGAATGGGCAACTCCAGAGCCTGAAGAAGCCAGGTTTCTAAGCAAATAAAATTGGTAGATGGTATCACAGCCACTTATCCAGCAAAAAAGGACTTGGAAAACAATGGTTCAGAACCTTCAGCACGAAATGCATTAGCAGGTCAAGCAGCTGGTGAGAGATGAGTAGGGAGATGGAAAAGGGGATGGTAAGAAACAAGGGAGAAGGAGGTGGAAGAATGCTTGTTATAGAAATTTCTGCTCTTTTCAGAGAGCAAGGATAGAATGTGTGAAGGATATCATTGCAGACTCATCTGGACAAAGGGAAAGTTGGTTTAGAATGCACCTTTGAATGGCTGCTGGGCTCCAACACTAAATAAATCTAATCTAAAGTTGTTAATTATGGACCTAAAACCCTGGTAGAAGGGTAGGAGATTTATCTGGATAAAACATTAAAATCCATGGGTGTGAACCAGTCAGAAAGGATGGATTTGTTAAAGAAAGCAAACACTGGAAAGTTCTGTCAAAAAAAAAGCTACTTTCCTTATGTTGCTTACCAAATTATTATTATTCAGAAAACAAATTAACAGGTATAAAAAGAAAATAATGGAAGGAGATTTCGGAAATAAATTTCTGGTTTGGGAAGTTGAGTATGACACAGTTGGGATGCTGCTGTTGCAAAAGCTTTGGTGACTTGTGCTGGGAGAGCAGGAGAGGGTGAGAAGGAGAATCTGTGAAGCTCTGTTAAGTCCTGTCCCCTTAGAAGCTGTCAGGTTTCCAGAGAGAGCAGACAGATTACCCATGAATCAAAGAACCACTGTTAAAAGGGAGTGTTAACAACAGAGGACCTGGAAATTCTTATCCGTGTAGAATGAAGCCAAAGTAGAAGGAATGCAGGGAGAGTTATTAATCTGATTGCTGCCTTCTGCCCCTTCAGCCTGCACAGGGATGGGAAAAGGGTAGTCCCTGTTGATGGATTTGGGTTGGAATATTGGAACTTCTGGTTAGAAACTGGGAAAAATGTTTCATGGTGAGGATTATAATAATGCAGAAAAAGGCAAATATTTTCAGAACATAGTTCACTTCTGATTTTGGGACAAGCTGAAAAATGTACTCATAGCATATTTTGACATGATTTCAGCTCTGAGAAATAGTTGCAGCATGTTAAACCACTGCTACTAAGTTGGATATATTTTCATTAACGTATCTGATAGTTTATACCAAAGAACTTTAAAAAAACTGTCTGAGACTATCTCTGACATCTCTATGTCCACGTTCACAAAATTTTGGAATGCTGGAGATAATTGAGAACTGGTTACAAAAGTGCTGGTGTTTTCAAAAGGAAACCATAAACCTGAATAACTCCATATATTTAGTAAAGATTCCCTCTTACTTATTTTATGTAAAGTAGATTCCATCTAACTAATGTGACATTTTCATTTGAGAGGAGCATATGTTAAATTAATAAATACAACGGTGCTGGTACAGTGCTCTTAGATGTCCATGAGGCATTTGATTTGAGGCTATACAATATTTGATTAAGTAATTAAAACAGTTAGAATCGATGCAATAAATAGGTTTAAAGGAATGAACAGATGCATTTTGTTGTAAATAGTTTTGTTTGCAGTCAGATGCTATGCCATTTATAAAGTTTATCGTGAGTGACAGAGCTGAAGCCTCAAGACATGAAGTCGAGAAAAGTTGAGTATCCTCAAGCAGGATTGAGCAGCTCAGGGGTGATCTTATCTATAAGAGTACATACCTGATGTCAGGGTGTAAAGAAGACAGAGCCTGATTCCTGCCAGTGGTACCCAGTAACAGGACAGGAGCCACTGGGTATAAAGTGGAAAAAAACCAAACCCAAGACATCTCTTTTAAACAGAAGAAAAAAAAAAAAAAGTTTATGTTGATCAAGCACTGGAACAGATTCCCCAGGTTTACTGAGAGAGTGTGGAGTCTTAATTGCTGGAAATATTAAAAATCCAGTTGGACAATGTCCTGAGTAACCTGTTCTATTTGACCAGGCTTTGAGCAGGGTGTTTGGCCTCCAGACATGCTTCCAAACCTCAGGTATCCTGTGATTCTGAAAAGTCTTGTTCAATTCTGATGGTAAGACAAAGGTAAGTCAGTAGTACCGAACTTGATGAGGGAGGTGAAAATTAACATAATTGTTTTATTATACATACAAAGAAGTCTGAAAATTTTTGAGGATCGTGGTGTCTAACCAATGAAAATTAATCTTCAGTACCATTGTAGGGACCAGTACTAAAAAGAGCCAAAGTAGGACCTAGCCCAGATAAAGAGGAAGATCTTGAGGAGGACAGAGGCTAGATGAACTCCATGTTTAACACAGCATAGCAATAAGACCTCAAAGAAGAATGAGAGAAACATATCACATTAATGGTTTTCCCTTGCAGATGGGGTCTTTGTTCTGGATTATGTTGTGCCTCGTTCCTTTGTTCTGCAGCCTTGCAGGATGGCATATGGCCCCACGTGTTTTATACCAGACATAGCCTATTTAATCTTTTCAACAACAATTAAGTTTCCATGTTAGCTGATTCACAGATTATTGTATCAGAACTATTAAACTGGTAGGTTGTTTTTCTTCCACCTCAGCTTAGCTATTCTTTTTTGTTGTTGTTTAAAACAAACACTTGTCTCTGTGGTGCAGCACATACCAATATAGAACAGAATTACAATGTACTTCCAGCCAAAATCAGTTTATTGTCTATTTCACTAGTTTTCTTATGGTAGCAATTATTCTCTGTAAGCCTGCAAGCAAGCAGCAGAAATCTGAAATCATCAAAGAGTTTTTATCTGCAGCAATTTCAAAAATGGCAGGTAGCTGATAGTTTAAACTTTAGTTCTCTGCAGTAGAGCAGTGTGAGAACTGGAGAATGCCATCTGCCTTCAACAGCTAGTTTTAAATGCTCAGGAATCAGGCTTGTGTTGCCATTGCTCATATGTGCTAGTTAAATCAAGCTGGCACGCCAGAGCAACAAATGAGTTACCCACAGTAAAACTGATGGGTGAACTCCATCACTTGGAGGGTCACGGCTGCGTTGGAGAGGTGCAGTCTCAGCTCTACAGAGTGTGCACCACTCATAACAACTCCCCATTAAACCAGAGGGAGATGCACTGGAAGAGAATTGAACAGTGCCCTTATTTAATGCAACATAGTGTTTCTAATACATCCTTGTAATAACAGGTTTTGTGTATATATATACACACACATGTGTAGTAACAGAACTGCAGATGGATTAATGCAGTTAAAAATCAAAAAAAAAAACCAAACAAAAAGCCCAAGCCCATCTTCTAAATTCCCAGACTTGGGGCTGAGAATTGATAATCCATAACATCATGGTGATTCTGGAGGGTTGACATGAAACATTCTAGATTATCGCTATTATATTTCCGACAGTGATGACTGAGTCCCTTTGTCTTGGATTAACCCCAGGGGCAACTTGGCCCCATGGAGCTTTTCGCTCATTCTCTGCCCTTCCAGCCACCACAGTGGGATGGAGGAGAAAATAGAAAAAGTGAGAAAAGTCATGGGCTGAGATAAAGGCTGTTTAACGGGTAAAACAAAAGCCATGGACACAAACAAAACAGAAGAAGGAATTCACCACCACTTTCCACGGTGTTCAGCAGTCCCCAGGAAAGCAGGGTTCCAACACATGGATTGATGACTTGGCAAGAGCAACACCATCACTCTGATAGTTCCCTCTTTCCTTTCTCTTCTGACCAGCTTTATATGTTAGGCACAGCACCGTGCAATTTGGAATATGCCAGAGGTCACTTGGGGTCACCTGTCCCGACTATGTCCTGTCCCAACTCCTTGTGGAACCCAGACCCCTCTCTGGTGGGGTGGGATGAGGAGCAGGAAAGGCCTTTTTCCATTTAAGCACTGTACAGCAATAACGAGAGCATGCTGCAGTCTGAATAGCTGATCCAAAAAAATAATTTAAACCAAAAGTCGCATATTTTCATTATAAAACCTGTTACTACTTAATTATTTCTATTTGGAACTTCCTGGTTTGGGGCAAGCTGTATTTGGTTTTTGCTGAGGAACTGTTCTGCCCAAAAATTATCTATTTTGTTCAAAACTTTTGAAGCTCATTGAGAACTCTAATAAAACACAAAGAATCCCAAAGTGATTTAAAAAAAAATAGGTGGAAGAAGCAAGGGTAATCTTTTTGATAAAAAAGAAATAATGCAGCATGGAAGGAGAAAATTTATTTGCTCCTATGCTCTGCTGGGACCTAAAGATGGGAGAAAGGCAGAATCCTGACTACTTGGATGAGTTTGACTCAACAGAAAGAATTACTCAGAAAGAGCTCAGCTGTACAAATCGTAGAAGAAAAGGAAAGAAAATCTAACCCAGACTAATGTGTTCCAATTTGGTTACCTGGTGAGACAAAAATATGGTATTGCAGAAGGAAAATGTCTTTAGACATAAGGAATATAAATGATGGAATCACATAAGGGTTTGAGTTGAAGATAATTTTGTTCCAACACCCTGCCATGGGCAGGGACACCTTCCACTGTCCCAGGTTGCTCCAAGCCCCGTCCATCCTGGTCTTGGATACTTCCAGGGATGGGGCAGCCACAGATTCTCTGGGCACCCTCTGCCAGGGCCTCCCCACCCTCACAGAGAAGGATTTCTTCCAAAGATCTGATCTAAATCTCTCCTCTTTAGTTCAAAACTATTCTACCTTGTCCTGTCACTATCTGGCCATGTAAATGGTCACTCTCTGTCCTTTTTTATAAGCCCGCTTCAAGGATGGAAAGGCTGCAAAAAGGATCTGCCTGGAGCCTTTTCTTTTCCAGGCTGAACACCCCCTGCTATCGCAGCCTGTCTTTAGAGGACAGGTGCTCCAGCCCTTGGAGTATCTTTGTGAACATTGAAAACAGCTTTCCTCTCTGAAATAACTGCAGTATGTGTATCTATAAATAAATGATGTATTGAAATGAGTAAAGTGCTCTTATTTTGATTTCTTATAATGGAAACATATGGAAATATTCAGCAAAATTCAAAGGCAACTTATTTAAAACTGACTAAAAATATGGAACTCATTTCCACCAGATACAATTTGGTGCATATTTTCATTGGGAAAATATCAATATCTGCAGTTATATTAAAGAGCATCATATGTGAGTTTTCCTTATTTTGAGCAAAATCCAAACTCTATATGATTGAAACAAACAAAAGCTGTCCCCACAGGGACAAAGTTTTAACATTTCCAAGAAAATGAAAAAATTTACTTTTCTAACCTAAATTTGCCTCAAAGGCAGAAGCAACACCACAGATAAGGTCACGTTCACCATGAATTTTATGTATAAATTGAGGGAGAGAGTGTCTCAGAAGCAAAATATCCAAAAAATTACCACTAGAAATATTTTCAAGAACATTCTACTGAGTTTTCAGCTCTTCAGTTTGCAACCGGAAAGGAGACTGAACTTTTTCGTATGGTTTCCATTATATTCAGTTTCAGATGTGTTAGAAATAGAGCTACAAACATTGTCTCCTGTCAAGCTCTTTTTCAGGAGTAGATGACAGCAGAAAGTCAGGAGGAAGCAACTAGCAAAAAAAACCCCACACCACAACTTTTTTAAACTTTCTCAAATAGCATAAAATCTTGAGTTCACCTCAGTATTTAGAAGATGTTTTTAACCCAATTGTTGTTTCCTGCTGTTATCCCCATAATCTGAAAAAAATGTGATTTTATGACCCCCTCCAAAAATATCTGAAGCCTGTCTCACTTTATGATTCACCCAAAACTCCCCTCATTACAATTCCACTTCCTTTCTTTATACAATACCTTTTATCATACGCTGGAGGGTGATGGCTTAAAAGTCGTGCCTAAGGGTTGAATTACTTAGACTCCCTTGAGCCACAGGTTCAAATTCTGGCTGGGTTGACTCAATTCTGCCTCCTTTCAAGGGAAAGAAATTGAATTCCGTGCAGGTCATTCTGTGAGAGTCTTTCAGGGAAGAGCAAAATTGCAACTAATATCCAGCCTGCTTTCTGGAAACATTAAAGCTTTCTATCAGAAGGAAGTTTTTTCCCAGCTTCTTTCACAAGTATTTCGTCTTCTGTCACTTCAGTGCTGCACCTTCATCAGTGCTGTGTGCTTGGCAGTCACACTCTACCAGGGGTTGCATAGATCTCGTGTGGTTATACAAGGCCAGATAACACACTGCCTTTAATTCCAGCCCTGATTTGTTAAAATTTAACTAACACTCACTATTTCCCAAAGTTTTAATGTGATATTTCTTTCAGGGCTCCAAAAGAGGAGATAAATGTCAATCACTGCAAGCCTCACCTTTAATTATAAGGAAACCAAGAAGTTTGTTTTTTTTTTTTTCTTTCACACTTGCAAAGGAAAAAAAAAAATATCTTGGGCACCTCACACATGCATACCTTGAGGGGTCAGCAGCTGAATGGTGGAAAAGGACAGCCTCAAACCCACCTTTTAAAAATGGTGTGGTTTTCAGCAGTCTTTCATGGATTGCAAATGCTTTGGGCTGGCAGCTCTGTGGAGCGATGAGAAGGATGCAATCAGCAGCAGAAGGTAGGGCAGGTTGTAAAAGGTGTTGGCATCCAGGAGGAAGAATGGCATCACAGAGCCAGGCAGCTTAGGAAATAAAGTCAGTGCTTAACTTTGACTGACATTTCCCATATCTGGACTCTCTTTCCAACTGGTAACAATACTGCCAGTTTTTAAAATTTCAGGCAAGGATGTTTCGTCCTGGCAGACAGTGTTGGGCAGACATTGCATGGAAAATACCACAATAAACCTAAACTCTGAAAGCAAGCTTAAGTGAAAAACAACCAACAACAGGGTTTTACTCACTGGTTAAGAATACCCACATAGAAGTGTTTTCTGAGAAGCATCATGACTTTTGCATGTTAGAAAGATCTGAAATTTTACAAATTATCTCCTACTTTGTGTGAAAATTCACCTAACTTTTCTTGATTAATCAAAACACCATTTTCAGAAAGTAAGGTCATGCTAGCCCCATTAATTGATAACTGTTGTGCAAAAAAATATACTTTTAGAGTTACAGAATAACTAAATTCAGGATTATACTCTCTTCTTCTCCTGAAACCACTATATATTCTGTCTTGGGGTGATGGAGCTCAAGAGAATTTCCCTGGAGTCACAACCTCCAGTGACCAGAAATGACCTTTTTGGCATTGTGCTGGGAAAAGAGGATATAGCCTAAGGCAAATTCACAAGGGTGAAGTTCAGGGATCAGGTTAAAAAAAAAGTAAATATAAGGGATAACTGAAAAAAAAAAAAAAAACAAAAAACTCTGTGTCTATGGCATATATAATTTGTGACAGACAATTTTTACCTCTCAACAGGAAAGATGGCAGCCACCTATTCAGTTTTCATACATCCTTCACCCTAATTGGGGGATACACTTCCCAATAAGGCAAAAAAAAACCCCTGGTTTTGGAAGAAATTGCTGTTTCTGGTACCTGCGGTTGATTCCCCATCACCATCTTCCTGAAGGGCCCATGGTTTCATCCTGTTACACCAGATTTAATACACATAGGAATAAATTCTTTCGTGCTCACCAGGACAGCTGACCCCCACCAGGTGAATACTTTTTGCCTAGCACCTCCTGAACCAACTCTGGTTCCCTCTTGTGGTTTTTGTGCAGGCTTGGGTTATGAGCAGGGAGCCCAGGAGAGAGGGGAGCAGGATGGCATCACACAGAGCCTTCCTCTGCCTTGAGGGTCCCCGTTGCTGCCCACCAGGCTGTGTGTGCTCCTGCTCACAGGACTTGGTCCTTTCCCCAACAAAAGAGTGCCAGAGGCACAGAGGGCAAACGCTGGGCTGTGCAGGGGGTGCTTCTTCAGAAAAGAGATGTATTATTTCATATTTTTGGTTAGTAACTCTGCAGTTGTCAGTAGATTGTGTTTGTGTGTGCCTACAAGTGTTTGTGTCAGTTGTAACAACATTTTAGGTAAACACAATGACTTCAACCCAAGGCCAGCATTTTTAAAAGTTGTTTCTGTTCTGCTGTGAAAACTGTGCCCATATACGACTCTTTTTGGTACTCGTTCAAATGTTTTAAACCCAACAGATGTCCTTCTTTTTCCTTGTGTGAGCACAGGAAATGGAGAAAATAAATAGACTGTTTCATATGATCGGATTCTATTTTAAAATGCAATTAGATTGGGGGAAAAAAATCCAGAATAAACATTTAAAGGGCTTGGTGATAATGCTCGGTACCGTTTTTATCTCTAGATCACTGTTCTTTTCCTCCCACCTAAACCAAGGGGGAGCTGCAAACAGCCAGTGGCAGTTCCAGGGCTCCCAGCTCTGTGGCTGTGGTGCAGTCACAGGTGTGCACACCCCTGCACTCTGCTATCCAAAACCACAAGGACCAACACCAAACACCCAGCAGTGCTCCAAGTTTGAGACATGGTGTCTCAAAGCCAAAATTCAGGCATATTTTCAGGGCAAGAGGAAAAAGCCCTGCGCTCCAGTTTTGCTGCTGTGTAGAAAGTTCCAGCTTGTGTAGCTGCTACAGTAAGATCTCCCATCAGTTTGTGATTTACCTTACCTCTGGAGAGACACGATGTAATAAATAGTAAGTCACTCTCCCTGGCTCCCAAAAGATGTGGTGGCTTCAAGCTAGTGCTCAAAACTGGTAACTGATTTTTCAGTTAGTGGTCTCATTAATGAGATCCAGTTCTAAATTAAATTTTGTGATCCTAACTTCTGAAATACGGAGGATGTAGAAAGTATACTGAAGCACTAAGGAGAAAACTTGTAGGGGACAGAGAGTATGCAAGATTTTGGGCCTCGTCATAAGACTGGAACCTTCCTAGGCATGGAGTCATGTCAGTAGGTGACATTTGAATAATTGTTTTCCATTTTTGCTTGATTCTGAATTACAAGTCAAAAATCACAACTGTGTTGCAATTACCCTTTATTTAGCTTCATGTGTACTCACAGTACAGGAATTGTGGGATAGAAGATCAGGAAAAAACTTGAAAACTTTGGAGATTTCAATTAATATGTTGATGAAGCTTTTTCAAAAAGACTTTATAGACCTGTTGATGTCAATGTAAATGTAATTTTACCCAATGTTTACTTAATTTCAAGCTGCTTATTTTTGTGTGCTTCCTCTCAAGGCATCCGTGTTCCAGTGTTAGGAAGTTCATAAAACCCTATTTACATTGTTTTGTTGATATTTTCCACAGTGCCATCCAGGTAGTGGAGAAAGGAATTTGACAAAATATGTTTTCTTACCTTTACAGTTAGGTGCTAAAATATCCCCCCAGCACTATAATTATAAAGACAGAGGATAATGCGTTTTTATTTTCCAATTTTCTAATGAGAACGGAGAATGTCTGCATTCCCTTGGCTACTTCTTTTAGCCAGCAGCTATTACAGCATGCCTGCAAGGAGAAACTCAGAGCAGAAATTCAAAGAGGGAAAGACACATAGAAAATATCTCATCATCATCCAATTTTCAAGGAAACAATTTAAAGATAACTAGCTTGTAAGTGATTGGGGTTGTATTGCTTTTAACTGCAGCCACCTGTTTCTAAAAGAGGAGGAATGGGTTGTTGGCTAAAGCTTGGCTAAAACAATATCTGCTGAAGTTGGGTATCTTGGCTCTCTTCCTGTAACTGCTTCAGGCTTCCTGCAGGACCTCACAGCATTTTTTACACTTCCTGGAAATGGTTTTCTTCATCCCTGTCCACTTACATGCCACCTGCATTCATGAATGAGAAGCTCTCTAATATATAACAAGTAGAAAAAGTAATTTTTGATAAAACAGCAAAGTGATGGCAAAGTTGGTGCACCCAGCGGGGCATCAGAGTCCATAAATAGTGCAGTGGGTTTGTTTAATGATAAAACCCACTGCCTCTGACCGTCTGGAGGGGAGATAATCCAGGGTCAGTGAGGTAGTTCTGTAACAGTAAACTGAGGTCTAGCACACATTTGTACTCTTAGAGAATACTTTATACTTATTTACACTCCTGAAATGTGACACGTCTAATAGAGAGATACCATCGAGCCATGACTCAGCTCCTATCTCTGGCATTCTAGAGCAGGTCACTTAATTTCTCTGAACTTTTCACTCCCTCCGCTGCCTTTTCTCCGTGACAAAGTTCTCTGGGCCATGTTTTCTCTTTTACAGTGGCCTTTTCTTTAGTCTTGAGCTCCTCTCTAGTTGTATGGATCTGTCAATATGAAAATGTCGTACTGAATAACAGCTGCAGAGACGTTCGGTTCCTCTGTACTTGACAAGACTTAAGAAATCCTTGCGGGCTCCATAGGGGAGGGATGATGGAAGGAATCATGATTTTATACACTTATTTATTCATTCTTTCATTCACTCACAGATATTACTGACTAGGTTCAGTGTATACCCTGGAGTTCCAACACATGTTCTTAACAGATGTTTTATTATATGATCTTTTATTATATTCATCCAAACTGCCGCAGCACTCACCCCCCTTTTATTTCCTTCTACCCCAAACTAAATTAAAAGAAAATAAACTCTTCATAGTCATAGATAGTATTGTGTTTCTCTGACTCAGAAATCACTCCCTCCAAGGGCAATTATAATCAACTCTCATCTTTACAAAATGTACTGCATGAGCTTAGTGACTTGAGATGTTGTTATTTCTGAAGGCTCAGACTCGGATTTTCATGAAAAGAGGGATTGTTCTTTCTGAACAGTTATCTCTTGAATGTCTTCCTGGAACTAAAAAAAAAAGAAGACACATAATTTTAAAAGTATGTTTAAATATTTTGGAGCAAAGAGTTTCTCGGTCTGTTTCATGGATCTTACTCTGAAAGGCTCTGTATTTTCTTACATATAATCAAAATATCATCGTTCAGCAGCAGAAACCTGTAATTCAGCGTGGTGTAGGTTACAAAAGAAGTTTTGGTGATTGTTAGGTGATTCTCCTTCTCCTTGAATCTAATTGGTCTTATAGTAACATCTACTTTACCACCTTACTTTATTCACCTAACTTGGAAAATGTTTGCTTAAGTGATTTTTCTGTATTGACTTAGCAAGTTAATAGCTGAGAGGAAAGACAATCCTTTGCTTCACCCACCCAAGTGCCATTCCCACTTCCTGACTAAGGCTGTCATTGGGAAAAGAAAAGTTATTAATACTTGCTACATTTATATTTCTCTAGCTAAATTTTTATACAGGTGTGCATTGGATTTTACACTGCTTACAGAAAACCTGAAACAATCTTAAACCCAGGTACTAGCAAGCACAAAGTATTCACATCAGCATTGTCCTTGTCCTATTAATTTTTTTGAATCATCTGGGATTACTTTCAGCTGTTCATAGTCCTTTTTGTAATATTTATAAATGTCCCAAGAGCATACAGAGAGTGTAAAAAATTTGTAGCAGGTGCTGTTGAGGAAAATGTTGATTTTCTACTGATAATGCTAAGCAAGAAGTGATTTCTCAGCTTTTTTGCAAACATCCTTCATTAGATAAGGTTAATTTCAAAAATCTTTATTTCTTTTTTTTTTTATTTTCACAGCTGCCTTCATGTTCATGACCTGATGCAAGTGTGATTGCGATCACCCTAGCTAACACATCTGGCTGGATCCAGGACTCTCTATGAAAAGAGAAAAGTTGCTGACATTCAAAGCACTAACTTCTCTACTCTGAAAATATATAGTTATATGAGCTACAGAGACATCCTGCATTGTTGATGAATATTCAACAAAAATTTTGGTTGGAGCACTAGCTCCAAAACATTTTGATAATTTCCTTAGACACCAGGTAGTGAATTGCATTCAGACACCTTCTAATTTGGGACTTGCTGTGTCCTTTGAAAATGTAAGATTTAAAGCATATTCTGGTGTGGGTGTTTTGTTTGTTTTGTTTTTGTTTATTTTATTTTATTTTTTTTTAATTAAAGTGAATTGTGAGAGACATGGCCTATTATTTAGGGAGGGATGCAGTTGTTTTAGTGGCACCAGTGTTGATGTTGATAGGTATTCATATTCCACGCTGTGATGAGGAATGAGTTCTTCTTGTGATATTGCCAGTAAGGGGAGGAAAAAGGGAGACCTCTTCTTCTCACTCATGAGTGTGCCATCTTGTGTGAGAGTCAAAATATTCTGATGTCATTTACAGTTATTGGACTGTCATTCCCCATGACCATTAATTCAAAAGAGGTATCTCCAGAAGTGCTATTTACTTTTTCCAGTGTCAGAGGATGAAACTCTATGTGTAAATAGGCAGCTAGAAACCACCAAAGAACATCTGATTCAATATAAGATTTCCACCATGGAATTCCAGGCTTTCTTATTAAAATGCTATAGGAAATAGAAGTTGCATTAACCATCACTTTAAATTTAGTTTTATACTTCTTCCTACCTTTTGCAGTCACTACAGTGTGATGTATGATGATCTTCTCACAGCTGCTGAGGCATTATTTGTGTCATGTTACATTATAATATTATTTTCTAAGGGTACTGAGTCCTTTTTGGACTGAAGCAGCAAAGCCCAGATGACAAAATCTTCTGTCGTTAAACACTCAAGAAGATCTCTAATACAAGTCTGAACATACGTTTTACTGCAGAAATTAATATATGGTGCTTATATTTTGGAGAATGCTTATTATATAAGACATCTGAGAGAACTCCTCTCCTCATCCTTCTACTTTCAAGAACAATTCCAGTCAACTGAATAATTGGAAATTTTCTGTGTTTTAGTACATTTCCTGATAGAAATGAACCCTATTTCTGTACCCCAAACTAGACATATGTGACAGCAAAAACTAACCGGGTACGGAGACAAAGATACATAAAATTTCAACATGTATGCACATATGAGCTGGTTCTTAGTTTCCACGGTGAAGGTTGAAGAGAGGAATAAATTTATTGAGGAGAAATAATAAAAAACTGACAGTATAAGTTTTGACCCTCTTTGGAACCTCAGTTTTTGTAACTGTGTAGGAGATTCAGTACCTGTACACATCCTTCTCAAACGAAAACAGCAAAGAAAGGCCTTTAAAAATATGGAAATAAACAGATACTGATTCTATCAGCTGGGTTTCTTGGTTTTTTTGGTTTTTTTTTTTTTTTTTCCTACAAAGAAAACACCGATATAGCATGACATGATAAAAAACTCCTTTAGAGCCTCTAAGTTGAATGGATTCTGGCTGTCTTGAATCAAGGCTGGCAGGGAATATGCTCTCCAGACTGTGGCAGATGGCATCTGTTTTGTTTGCTTGTTCGGGTTTGCTGCGAGTTTCTGAGAGTTGCACCGTGCTCTGCTCTGTTCTGCTAAAAGGCTGCCTTGCACGGGGAGGAGGGCTGCTTTTTCACTTGCTGGTGGCTCCTAATCGCTGGGGCTGGTGAAATTCTCTCAGTGGAGGGAGTATCAGGGCTTCTCTGACAGCAAAGGAACGTGAGGCATCGCAGCGTTTTTTTGGAAGAGCTGGTTGGATAAAGCAGGGAGTGAAGCACACGGATGTCTGGGATCTTGAAACACAAATAGAGACAAAGTGGGTTTCCAGGAAGAGAAGAAAGCAGACAAACATTTCACAGGAAGGGGAAAAGATTATGAACATATGACATATGATGTTTGTGTTCAGTCTGGTACAACCAGGAAGAATGAGTAGAACAGGAGGGAAGCAAGATTGAATAAAAGTACCTCAGAAACACATGCACTTTCAGGCTGGATTTCTCAGAAGTATATTTTTCTGCCTTTTTAAAAGATATGTGCTTTGGTTTTTTTTTTTTTTTTTTTTTTTTTTTTTTTTTTTAAAGCGGCAATGTTCTATTTAAACAGCATTTAAACCTTAGAGTTTATTGTCACCTGACATTATGGAGACACATAAAGCTCCACTCAAATGGGACGAAGATGAATTCAGGGACGATATGAATCAATGTGTTATATTTTAATCTCAGTGCGAAAGATGTTTACTGAAAATATGTTCTTTTTCTTACTCAAGAAATTAATTACAGCCTGGGTGAGAGAGAGCCTTCTTCACTAGGGAGCTTTAAAACAGTTTTTGGAGCATGTATTAATTCTGTGCCAGGTGCCCTCTGGAGAATAAAAAGACTCCCTTAGGAAAGGATGCCAGACCACACAGCCTGTGCTCACCACGATTCTAAAAAGAATGCCTCATTGCAGGCAATGATGATTTAGATGACAAGGAATAAGTTCAAAGAATGAGGGAACAACAGAGGTGAAAACCAGGATGGTTCTCCAAGACAGACCATCTTCTGCATCACCTTTGTAATTTTTGACCAAATTGCCCTCTTACACTTAGTTTAAGAGCTTTGTTTTTCCACAGTCACTGACCACAGCAAGACGCATGGTCTGGAGGCCAAGCAGACAGGAAAAAAGTTCTCCAGAGGACAGATATGGCAAAGCATAGACATTTCTAGTCAAAATGTTTGAAAGGAGAAGTTCCAAACATTGATGAGAAATGTAACAGAGATAAAGGGGACAGAAGAGATCTCTTTTTCTGGATAAATTTTCTAGGGATGGATGAAAACACTTTCCATTTATATGTTCTTCACAGCCATAATCACCAGTTTTCTTAAATTGAGTATGAATCCAGATAGTAACTGGGATGCAACTTTTCACTGCCACAGCAAACAGAGTTGGAGGTGATACTCTTGGATTTGGCTTGTAGCTGCTGCTCCTCTCCCTAAGGAAGAATCCGGACCTCCTGTTGTGTGGACAAGGAATGATTTGCACCTTTGTCAGCCAACCCTGTAAGACTTTATAGCCAATCAGTCATATTGCCTTACTCTACTCTGCACCATCCATACTTGTTTTAGGATGCAGTTACACTTCTTCTCTGATGGCAGAAACCTGTGGTAGAAGGATCATCCGTGCCAGACAGCTGTGCTTTTCCAGACACAGGTTTGCATCTCTCCTGATGATTCCACAGGAAGAATAGCTGAGCATCTAAACATCTAAAATTTCAGAAAAAAATTATTCTCTGAGGGGTAAAATCTTTTTGTAAGAGTTTTTTGTCTTCTCCCTCAGTACTGAGAATTCAGCTGGATATTATCTAAAGATGACAAACTGGTAGAAAGAGCATTTTCTACGTAACGTGGTGAGCTTTTCCATCTTGCTTCAATATCCTTGGTACTGTGCAGTCATCTTCTAACATTGAAAGATTCCCATGTACTTTTTGTGTGCTTTCCTTCTCTTTGAACAGGGTGGATAGTCTTATATTTAGTTCATTGACCCAGAAGCTGGTAGATGACCTATATCAATTCTCCCTACTGAGAGCTATTGATATTTCTTGAAACAGTGGAGATGTTCATTGTTTTTCATAATTTTGTAAGAATAAGATATTGATTCTCCTTTCTTATGTCAAATGAAATTGTGATTATGAAATCAACAGCTTTTGTATGATGTTTGTTCATGATTCTCTGAGTGACACGGAGCTGAGGTTCTTGCTGAGCTCTCAGAGACCATGCCTGATCTGACAGGAACCAAATGTGATTATTGCAGAGGGACTTTTAGGTTTGAACAGTGACCAGGACACGAAGGCTTCATACCCTGAAAAAACATATTTTTAATGTCCCTATTCATTAGAACATGTTTAAAATGTTCCTCAGAACAGTTTTCTCATTTTTAACTTAGAGCTTTTTTTTTTTTTTTTTTCTTATTCTGTTGTACCTATTAAATATTTCTTCCTTTAGTTTTCAGGTAAAAGCTTTGTTATCCTGGCCTTTAATTACTGCTGGTTTGATTGACAGAAGAACAGGACAGAAGAGCTGGGATGTTTTTTTAAGTGAAATGAAGCTTTTTCTTCTTCATCCTTGGTGACACAACGTATCCAGCGATTAGCAGACTTTTTGTGTCTATAAGTGAAAGTGGGGGTGGACAGAGAGAGGAAGACAGGGAAGCAGAGAGTGAAAACTCCAACATTTGATGGGAAATTGTGGAGAGTGAGAGAATAATCACAAAAAAAAAAAAAAAAAAAAAAGAAAAAAAAAAACACCCACACACAAAAAAGAAATTATATGAAAAGGGAAAGTTAATTGGTATAGAAAGCTAAATTCAATATTCATTTGTGGGCTGGTTTAATGGTTTAATAACTGCCAATTTTGTTCACATGCACTTTTCAGATTTACTAGCAATTTCATCCCCAGCTTTTACAGGGGAAAAGATAAGCAAGCAAATATACTGTGGCCACTGAATGCCCTGGTACTGTGCTTTATTATGTTTACTTTATAATCCCATCATCCCTATGCCACCAGCATGCTTGAGGGGTAGTGGAGGCAGCAGTCGGCACTCCCTGTTGGCTCCCTGTCTTTCACTGCTACCCTAAGGTACTTAAGAATGACAGTATAAAGAATTTCTGTGCAGATGAGGCTGTAGATTTGGGGAATTGGCTGCTTATAGACAAGGATTCTTTTGGTAGACTTAATTCCTTTAGCAAGGGTGAAGAACCATCTGTGGGGATTCTTGTCATGTATAAGGAAGTTAGTCATGCTCTCTGTGGAGTTGAGTTTCTTGAATTTTAATGAAACTCATGTCAATCTGTCTCTTCTATACCCCCGTGTTGAAATCAGTGGTCAGCTAGTCAACAATCACAACAGTAAATCACAGCAGATAAGCCATTCAGGACAGCAGTGAAGAATTTACAGTTGTCTTTTATTTTTCTCTTATTTCTTTCTTTCTTTTCTTTCTTTCCTTCTTTCTTTCTTTTTCTTTCTTTCTCTTTTTCTTTTTTCCTTCCTTCCTTCTTTCCTTCCTTCCTTCCTTCCTTCCTCCCTCCCTTCCTTCCTCCCTCCTCTCATTCCTCTTTCTTTCCCTTCTTTTCTCTGATCTTTCTTCCTTGTTTTTTTCACCTTCTGCTGACCTCTTTTCTTCCCAGAAAAGTAGTCTATAAGTGTACAAAATGAGTTACTGCCATTTTTTTGTCTTTGAGTGATAGGTGTTTCAGAGTGCGAGAAGAGGAAAAACGCCTTGCATTTTGGAGATATTTTATCTTTCTTGATCCATCTATGCTTTTTACTGTTCATTTAAATGACTTTCCATGTCCTTGATTTCCTTCGGTATCTGAAATACAGAGACTGAGTTTCACTTTTCTAATTTTTTAAAATTTATATATGTAGAAATATAATATGCATGGGAATCAATAAATCCATTTTAAAAAGCACAGGTTGCAAAAAAGATCACCATAAGTCACAGGATACTGGAGAAATTTTTTAGGCTTCTAAATTCTAAGAGGCATGTACATGAAACAGTTAAAATCAGAAAAGACATTTTGTATAATATGCTGCTTTATTAAAATTTGTTCTTCTACTCTAATGAGAAAGCTTTCAGACTCCAACAGTAAATACAATACAGTGAAGTGTTCCTTTGTTTTCTCTTTGATTTTTCTTTGTTTTTTCTTTTTTCCCTTTTATTTCTCCGTCATTCTCTTTTCTTTCCAATTTGTATGATTTTGAAAGAATAAACGTTTCTCTGGGCTTGCTTTGAAAGCTTCTGATAACGTTATGGACAGGTTTTTTGGAACTGATCAGAAAACAGAGCTGTGCACTCGGCTTCCCATTTTAGGCTGAATGGGGGGAGTAGATGGAAACACTGGCATAAAGCAGCTCTCCTGGGCTGTGGAGACCTGTCCTTCCTCCTACTGACATCATGGCACATAACCTCTTTCCTATTAAGTTCTATTTTAAAAGTGACTAAAGGCAATTTTCAGAAACAAAATTCTCAAAAAGTTGAGATCTCTATTCTACTGCGGGAGTCACATTTTTTAGGGTGGGGTTTCTTTTTTTGTTTTCTTTTATGCAGTCACGTGGTTTGTGCAAACTGCAGTAAAGGCAGAAATAAAGTAAGATATCAGTCATCCTACTTCATCCCTTTCAATCAGGGACAGCTATATAATAGACACCTACATTAGAAAAGCACACAACATTTTTTTAAATTTTATACCACCATGCACAATAAGCTACAGATTATGTGTTGCACATGACAAAGGTTCATGGTAGGAGAGTGAAAGATGCTGCAGGATGAGAGGACGAGAAATCATGCCCATGGCAATTGTTCTGGACCCTTCCACTAGTAGATTGTTTGATAAACGAAGTTTCCAGATTGTCAGGGAAAATGGTGTCCTGATAGAAATTATTTGGCTCACACACAGTGCCAGACTAATGAGATTATGAGTTCTTGAATAAACTTGGTTTGGATGTGGACTGTTCAGATCAAAGGAGCATGAGTTTGTTCAAATCCATACATGTTGAAATAATTTTTGATCTTCCTTTGGTACCTGGCAGGTACCAAATTACTTTTCCTCTTGGGAGAATTAATTTTGCTCCTTTGTCCTGATTTTGAACTTGTACTCAGAAACAGCTAGAAAAATCTGTTGGAGTGTGTAAATTTCAGTTTTGGGTTTTTTTCCCCCATAACATGGAAAAAACATTCAGTTTATAGAAAGCTGTTGATATGGTGCTAACAACACCAAGGTGATGATTTCCATCCCCATTGAATCCCCTTGGCCATTCACAAAGATTTGGACTTGTTGATCCTTGTGGGTCCCTTTCAGCTCAAAATATTTTGTGATTTGGTACAAGCACCCTTTTTCTCACGTAAGCTATAAGCCAAGATCTCCTGCATTCCCAACTCCTGTGACTTTCAGTGATTTTGTAAAATTAACAGAATTATGCAAAAATAATCTTCAGATATTTCCATTCAACAGATGCAACAGATTTCTTTAAAATCTAGTAGAATCATCTGTAGAAAAATATAGAATCCTTTCAAGCTGTTGCCAAATGTCAAAACATCAGAACTTTCCATGCAACCAAGATGTCCATTCTCTTAATTATGAAATGTCAGGTTTTGTTTCCTCTTATTATGTCAATTGCAACATTTGCTTGCATTAAATGCTTTTTCCAAAACATTGTGAATGTTTTGCCTTTAAATTTTCCTAATTTGTATGTCTGTATTTTACAGATAGCCAAAAAAACCTCAAAATGTTGCAAGGTTATAAGATTTTATGCTTCAATATTTTGAGAAGTGATAATCCTAAATTATAAGGTGAAGAAGAAAACCACTTAGAGATTTGCAAACCCAGCCTTGATACCAGTTCTTTTTACTGTTCTTATTGCACATAACAGAAAAACTGCCTGTGCTGATAGTTACCCCACTGTTTTTTTTTCAAAAGTCCATAAAGAAGAAAGAATATTTAGATTAGGGTCCTAATTTAGTTGCTAGAACCTTTTAGTTTGTTTGTCTGTTTGTTTTTGGGGATTATGTTGGGTTTTTGGTTGGCTGGTTGGTTGGTTGGTGTGGGGTTTTTTTTTGAGGTATTTTTGTTTTTTGAGGTATTTAACTTCTGTTTCACTATGAGAAGCCAGACATGAAATCCTTTTTTGTCTTGATAGTCTGAAGGCTATGGTATAGCAGAGTCACACCATCCTGAGATTGGCACAGATATGAGAGGATTTTGGCTGGAAATGGCCTATCTTACTTTAATTACCTAAGCCTCAGGAACTGAGCGCTGATCTAAGGTATTTCTCTAAAACATAACAAACACTAGTGAAGTAAAATAGCCAACCCAATGAAGCAAACCTTTCAGAAGACAAAAAAAAAAAAATATCCCACCTCTAGCTGGTGACTAGGAGTGTCTAAGATGCACCAAGTGAAATGCCACATTTTTACACCGAAATACAGAAACATCAAGATTCATTTGAACTTCATCAATGATTGAACTTTAATGGATGGGGTCCTCAGTATATTTGCAATAGGAATATTCACATGTTGTAATGCATTTGCTGCTGAAACACATTACCCAGAGAGGAAATACAGATTCTGTTGTTGTGACCCACACTGACTTTTTTTTTTTTTTTTTTTAATATCAACTCAGTTAAGAATTTTTCTTCGTTGCTGTCTGGTCAGCGAAAAAATGCAGCCTTTTCCCCTGAGTATTCAGATTTCTTCTGACTTTATAGCCATGAACCTGTCTGCTTTATGTGGCTTTTACTGGTTGCATCCTGCCTTCACATGTTTATTTCTTATGCTTAATACAGCGTTTTCTGATCTGTAGTTAACCACTGTCAAAACAGATCAAGAATTTCTTCCTTTCCTCGGGGTAATTAATAGGGAAACTTCTTTCTTATTTTATTTTGGAAATGTTTGTAAAAATTAATGAAGCATGTTTTGCTAAATTGAAGCTGTTGAACTTTTACAACTGAAATATATGCTGCCTTAGTGAGAAAGGCTTAAGCATGGCAGAAAAAATAATGCACAGATAGTCTTTACTAAAGCAGTCGCAAAAATGGCATGCATTTCTATTGTTCATTTTTTAATTGCATAACTTGCAATTCTTAAGGAAAAATACACTTCTGTTACTGATCAGTTAAGGCTACGGCATCCAGTCTTGCATTAAAAGTACATTAAACTTCCCTCTTCAGTATCCCCAATTTCTATAATCTAACCTTCAGGATATTATGTCAGTACACTGAGTTAGGAAAAGCAATGAAGAAATATAATCTCAACCTTTCATGGCAGCCAACTTGGCTTAATTGAGAGCAAATCATGCCTGGCCAATCTGGGGGCCTTCTGAAGCAGGGTGAGAGCAGTGGTGGATGAAGGAGGAGCAGCCAACATCATCTGCCTGGATTTGTGCACAGCATTTGACACCGTCCTGTGCAGCACCCTGGTCTGTAGCCAGGAGAGGCATGGATCTCACTGGTGGACCCCTCTGTGGGTGAAAAGTCTGCTGGTCATTGTGGGCACTGACTCGATGCCCAGCTGGAGAGCAGGGGCAGGTGAGGTTGCTCAGAAGTCGAAACTGGACCCGGCGTAGTTTAGCACCTTTGTTTGTGACACGGACAGGGGGATCAAGGGCATCCTCAGAAAGTTCACTGCTGACACCGAGCCGTGAGGTGAGCTCACACGCTGGAGGGAAGGGATGGCACCCAGAGGGACCTGGACAGGATGAGGAGGTGAGGCTGCATGAACATCTTGAAGTTCAGTGAGGCCAAGTGCCAGGTCCTGCACCTGAGCAGGGCAATCCCGAGCACAAACCCAGTCTGGGCAGTGAATTTATTGGGACCAGCCTCGAGTATAAAGACTTGGGGGTGTTGCACATAATCCAGCCTCTCCTATGGAGACAGGTTGAGAGACATGGGATATCCACAACTTCTGTGGACAACTTGTTCCATTGTCTCACCATTCTCATAGTAAAATATTTCTTCCTAATATCTAACCTAAATCTGCCCTCTTTCTGTTCAAAGTCATTCCCTCTCATCCTGTCAGAGCACGCCCTTGTACAAAGCCCCTCTCTAGCCTTCCTGTAGGTTCCCTTTAGTTACCAAAAGGATTAAATCTCCTTGGAGCTTTCTCCAGATGAGCAACCCCAGCTCTCTCAGGCTATCCTCACACAAAATGCTTCAGCCCTCTGATCATCTTCACTTTGGAATTGTTCAAGGCCAGGTTAAGGAAGATGGTGGAGTCAAAGGTGTCCCTCCCTTGACAGGAGGATTCAAATTAAGTTTGTGGTCCCTTTCAAACCAAACCAATCTATAATACTGTGATTTTCTACAGGAACCATTGTTAAAACTCCTTGCTTAGATTGTGGTATTTCAACAGAAAGTTTAGGTCAAATTTACACATAGGAATAAAAAAGAACACAGAGTGATAATGAAGAATTTCCATCTGAAGCTATAGGAAAAGGAAATCTTTGACTTATGCATCATAAGCCTTTGTTGCCCAGCTTTTTGTTCCTATTGTCATTACGATATCTTTTTGACAACATTTGCCCTTCTGAATCCATCATTTTGTTCTGATGTATAAGGCTTAACTATCAGTGTTTTCCCACTCTTATTTCTGCTTTTCTTTGTTTCTTTCAAATGGATTAGTCATCTAGTTTGACTATAGCCTCATTCTAATGAATGAAATAGACTGGAAAGAAAAGATAATATTCAAATTACCATATGATTTAAACATGGTGATGCTGAAGGACTCTGCACTTAACTTTTAGACTCCTACATACAAGAACTGAGTAAGACACTGAAATCCAGTACAAAATGAAAGAAAATGTAAATATTTCAGTCTGAAGTTTTCAGTGCTGTGGATTTTAACAGGGTGAAGATAAGTTTAAGAACATATCTGAAATTTCATATCTGAAATTTCAGTTCTCCCTTGGACTGAAGCTCTTATGTCTGGATTGATCTGGGTTCCTCTTCAAGTCTGGGATTCCAAACCTCAAATCAGATCCAGGTTTTGTCTAAGAGCATGAATGTGGGAATAAGTAACTGTAATGAGTAAATGAGGAGAACTTGTATACAAAAGGACTTAGAGGTCAGCCTTCCAGACTCCTTTAGTAGAAGGAGTTTTAGTTATGACTCTTTCTTTATTCTAGGATATCCTTCAGATGGAAAATTCTTGTTCCTTCTTACATGTTGTGTTTCGTTTTACCCCACTGGGAACACTATTTGATATAATGACAATGATGCTGATGATGGCAATGACAACAATTAATTTATGGAATTTTCTTTCTCTGGTAGCCAGTTCTTCAGCAGCATTTAATTGATGCTGCTGAAATGGAGGAAAGGTTAGATTCAACTCTCTTTGCATCAGGTAATACTTCTTGACTAAACTGGAAGGTTATCTGGGAAGGGACACAACTGTGGATTTTCCAAGAAACTACACTGTGTGTAGTAATTCGCACATATGTGTTCTCTCTGCACACATGAAGGACAAGTAATTTATTGTTAGGTATCCAACTATTATTGTGGTTTAACCTCAGACAGCAATGACACTCCACATAGACTTTCACTCCCTCTGCCTCAGGATGGGGGAGACAGTCTGAAATGTAAAAGTGAGAAAACTCGTGGGTTGAGATATAGAGTTTACAGGTGAAGCAAGAGCTGAGCATGAAAGAAAAGCAAAATTGGAAACTCATCCATGACTTCCCAGGGCAATCAGGTGTTCAGCCTTTTCCAGGAAAGCACGGCCCTGTCATGTGTAATGATTACCTGCAAAGACAGACATCATCACTCTGAACATCCCCACGTTCCTTCTGCAGGTTTATGTGCTGGGCATGATGCCACGTGATCTAGGTTATCTCTGGGGTCTCTTGGGGTCACTTGTCCTGGCTGTGTCCCCTGCTCACTTCCTCTGCACCCCCACGCCCCTGGCTGGTGGGGCTGAGTGAGAAGAAAAAGATGCCTTGGCTCTGGGTGAGCCCTGTTCAGCAATAATTAAAACATCCCTAAATTATCAACATGATTTTCAGCACAAATCCAAAACACAGCCCACACCAGCTATTATGAAGACAATTAACTCTATCCCATCCCAAACAAGCACAATATAAATTTTGCTGTCACATTGAACAGCCCAATATAAGAATATACTTAAACTGCTTTGATTAAAGTGCTAAAAGAGAAACACAGGATGGAGGGAAGTTTGCAAATTACAGCAAGGTGTGACATTGGACAACCTGGGACTGTCAACCTCCAGCCGAAATTTTCTAATGGCTTATGAAATGTATTTTGCAATATTAATTCATTTTGTTTTGGGGTCATTGACATTGCGCTGCCTTTGCACAGGTGTGATGGGGACTTGATGGGCTGTACATAGTTTCATTAGAACTGAAGAACTGACTTAATACCTCTGCCAGACAAGCAGAAAAAGAACCACTGTAAAGCTCCAAAGAGCAGTGTTTATAAGTTTTCAAATAGAAGCTGAGAAACACCAATAAAGTTTGGATTCAGCTCAAGTGTACCATCAACCTCAGGCAGCTTCCTGGTATTTTTATTTATTTATTTTTTTATGATCCATTTATCTAGTACCACTGAAAGATCTATAGAGAAAATTACTGGGGCAAAACAGAGATCCAATTGCACATTGCACAATAGGAGCAAATAATTCCTGTTCTCATTATTTGAATCGATAATTTGCTAAACCAGTATTAACAAGAGCAACAACTTTACCAGGTTAAGGGAGTTTTGTACTGAGTAATGACTGCCTGGAGAAGGAAAGAACAGAGGGAGTAAATCCTAGCAGCCTTTTACTATTGAGGTAGCACATGCAAGTGAATCAATAGTGGCCGGAAAGGTGGTGCTGTAAAGATGTTTTATTGCTTTGACTAAGTAAGTTGGCAGGGAAGCTGCTGCAAGTATCAGTGCAAACAATCAAACTGGCCCAAACACAGAGCTGAAGCCCAAGAGCCTTCACTTTCTTGGAAGCACTAAAAATAATGTTTTGGTCATAAGAGCCTATGTCATCCAGCCTGGCCTTGTGTCAAGGCTGTGAACTGCCCGGCCGGTTCAAACACTTTCTCTCACTCACAAAGGACACCTTACCTCAGCCGTTTGCAAAGGACTTTCTCACAGCCAATGAGCCCATTGCAGAAG
Organism: Daphoenositta chrysoptera; assembly: GCA_013397915.1. Lineage (NCBI taxonomy): Eukaryota > Metazoa > Chordata > Aves > Passeriformes > Daphoenositta > Daphoenositta chrysoptera. Next base: position 373,992 of record VZRO01004734.1, on the reverse strand, counting down.
AGCAGCATATGATAGCACTGAAGAGCTCAGTTTTGGCTCACAGGAGCCTGGATCTCTTCCTAGCCACCCCTGCTTGGGGCAGTCAGCAGGAACCTCAGTGCTAAAGCTCCCTTGGTAGCCACAGAGACTTCTCCAAGGGCTGCTTCAATCCTGCTTAGATCTGCCTGACTCTCTAAAGCAGACTGTCTCTCTCTGTTTGCTTCACTGGGAGCCCGTGGAGACCAGGTTCCCTGGTTAAATCCTTCATTTAGGTAGCTACTTTAGAAAGGCTGAATCTAAGCCCACAAGTGCCACAGTCCATAGTTTTTTAGCAGAGAGGCCATAACTTATTAAAACATGTTACATTGATTTGTTGGGTGTTTTTGAATATACATAAATTACATTTTCACCCAACAGAAATTTGTTGACCCACAAGACTTTCAACTTTGTTTTCAGCAAAATACAATCCACTAACATCCTTTCAGCACCAACAACTTTGCCCATGCCTTTGGCAAAAGAAGTCTTAAAAACGCTTTAATACTTTCTTAAATGTATTTTATTAGAAGTAGCAATCATAGCAATAATAATAATCAGTAATACTATGCTGTGTTGGGTTTGCATGACAAGGTTGTGGTAGCAGAGGAACTACAGGGTGGTTTCTGTGAGAAGCTGTTGGAAAGTACCCCCATTTCTGGCACAGCCAATGCCAGCTGGATCCAGGATGGACCCACAGCCTCCCAAAGTCCTGGCAGGGCCTGGCTGTGGAAGCACCTCTGGGATAACAGACTTTAGAAGGAGTGAGGGTAAAAAGCCTGCACAACAGCAGCTGCAGCAGGAGAGAGGAGTGAGGATGTGCGAGGAGCAGCCCTGCAGGGCCAGGGCAGGAGCAGGGCCGGAGCTGCTCCAGGCTCTGGAGCTCAGGTTCCCCTGCAGCCCCTGCACAGCCCATGGTGAGGCAGCTCTGCCCCTGCAGCCCAGGGAGGGCCCGGGGGAGCAGAGATCCCCCTGCAGCCCTGGGGGAGCCCGGGCTGGGGCAGGGGGTGTCCCAAGGGGGCTGGGACCCCGTGGGAAGCCTCTGCTGGAGCAGGGTCCTGGCAGGGCCTGCAGAGAGAGGAGCCCCGGCTGGAGCAGGGTCCTGGCAGGGCCTGCAGAGAGAGGAGCCCCGGCTGGAGCAGGGTCCTGGCAGGGCCTGCAGAGAGAGGAGCCCCGGCTGGAGCAGGGTCCTGGCAGGGCCTGCAGAGAGAGGAGCCCCGGCTGGAGCAGGGTCCTGGCAGGGCCTGCAGAGAGAGGAGCCCCGGCTGGGGCAGGGTCCTGGCAGGGCCTGCAGAGAGAGGAGCCCCGGCTGGAGCAGGGTTGCTGGCAGGACTTGGGACCCCATGGGGGACCCAAACCGGAGCAGCCTCTTCCTGAAATATTGACCCCCTGGAATTGACCCATTCCCAAAGAACTGCAGCCTGTGGGAAGGACTCGAACTGCTGAAGTCTGTGGAGGACTGTGTCCCATGGGAGGAACCCCACGCGGGATCTGGGGAAGAGTGTCTGAAGTCCAGCCCCTGGGGAGCACGGAATGACAGAGGCAACGTGTGATGAACTGACCACAGCTCACATTCCTCATCTCCCTGGGCTGCTCTGGGGGAGGAGGTAGAGAAAATTGGAAGTGAAGTTGAGCTGAGTTGTCCACCTGAGCAGGGAAGTGACAGAGTGGCTGTGGTGGGCACTGGGCATCCAGCCAGGGTGAGCCCATACCCTATGCACATATAAGGAAATTTATAAGTAGACAGTTTTAAGTCTGTTTGTGCCCTTGGCATAGACAAAGATAATGGTGTTTACTGCTATTATTAATTATTATTTTCATTAGTAGTAGTATTTGCATTTCTATTTATTTGTATTTGTGTTTGTGTTTGTGTTGCAGTAGTGCATAATGAAGAGCTATGGCAACAGATCAGAATTTCATTTAACTATGTACTGTACAAACATAGAACGTTCTTAAAATAATTTATAAGCCAAGTATAAAACAAAACTAGGGAATACACACAAATATACATATAAATGTGAAGGGTTTTGTTTGTTTCTCTATGTGTGTGAGGGGGTGTAAATGTATTTTCAATGTGTGAGACTGCAGAACAAGGTGATGATCATAGTGCACTAAAACTAAACACTTAAACTGAATAAACAAGCCCAGAATGTCAGATTTGTTTGAGCCTAAAACTTAAAGCAAACAATAAGATTGAGAAAATTTACTGAAATTCATGTGAATTGACCAAGTGAAATTTACATAAGTCTCATTCAAACTCCAATCAAACCCAGGAAATATCTGACCTTCTTTAAAGCCAGACAGGGATGGAATATGATTGCAAAAGCTTTCTCATGAAAGTAGGATCAGAGATTACCCATCGCCAACTCTTCTGCTTAGCAACTTTGTTTATACTAAGAAATGTGTTAAATGTTTTAGGTATTTCATTTTAGTATTTCATTATTCCTCTTAACAGTCAAATGACCTTCTCTTGTGAAAAGATGTTGGGCTGATAGATAGACAGATGAATCACTACAATTCACAGTTTTGATTGTGTGAAGTTAGAGATCTGGACAGATTTTAAATCAGTTGCTATTTTCAGAAGGGAAGAATGCACAAGAATGATTTTAGCTGGGTCTGGTTTCCACCTGAAAGAAAGCAGAAAGAGGAAGCAAAAAGGCTCTGCATTTTCTACTGACAGTCTCTTATGACAAACGTACATCTCCCAGGTAAAAATGGTCATTGTTGAGCCTGGAATACATCACTGTACAGGAAAAATATAAGTTACAAGCAAAACTTACCTTGGCTTCTTCTAACATTAGGAGACAAAGACACTTCCAGACATTTGAGGCAGCCTGGAAGTACTTCTCTCCTTTTCAGGGGCTACAGGTATCGTCTGGACACTTATTTCAAAATCCTTCCTCACACATCAAAACCTGAACCCCTTCTGTCTCTGTGGTCACTGCACTGGTGCAGGCTATTTGGGTTTGAGGATTATCTAGGAACAGAATCTCAGTCATATACATAAAATACAGCACTGACTATGGATTAGAGAGGGGCTGCCAAGTGCAGCGTTCAGACACCTGGCTCTATTGATTTTGCACTTTTCCTGTGATTCTACATCATGTTCCTTTAGTTTCTGGCAATCTCTATAACTTTTATACTGACATAAATTGTGATAAAAAAGGAATCAAATAATCCCTCTTCCCCCTCAAGAAGTAGTTGGGAAAGCTCTATAGCACCATTAATATTTTTGCTAATGTAGGTGAACTCAAGGAGGACAAAAGTACAGGCAAAGTTAAATCTAACCTCTTGTTATGGTTTCTGAGTTGGCTTTAGATTTGTTCTTCTAGAAAGAATCTTTGGAATATAAACATATGGAAAATTCCCTTTATTAAATTATTGTTCTCACTATTCTTAAAAAAAAAAAACAAACCAGCATCCCACAAGGGTTCATCTGAGCATCTCAGATTAACTTCTTGGTTCAATTAGAAACCAGAGGTATTAAGACCATACTCAAGAGATGATGTAGGATACATCCCTTCACTAACAGTGTCCTTCCACTTAATGTACCTGCTGTTTTGAACAGTGAAATAGCAATAAAAAGTGAATTCAGTCCTCTGAAACCCTGCATGTTTTACACTGTGGTAGGTGGAGGGACAACTGCCCTTAAGGACCTTTTTATTCTCAAACTTCAGAATCATAGAGTTGTGTGCTTACAGAGGAGTATGGAGGGTTGTTGTGGGTTTTTTGGTGTTTGGTTATTTGGCTGTTTGGGGTTTTCTTGATCCTGCAAATTAACATGTATTCTTGATGGTCCCTTGCTGATGAGTTGGTAGAAGTCTTCTAGTGAAGCTAATAATGCTCTCAGGTTCAGAACCAAAGGTGTAGCAGAATACCCAAACTTCTGCAAAAAAAAAAACTTCTGCAAAAAAACCCAAAACACCCAAACCCCAAATTGTGATATGCAGCATCTTGAATAACTAGCTAAAAAAGAACAAAGCCAAAGTTTTGTCATGTCTCTATCATCAATGGAGGGGTTTGGAGCACTGCCCAGAGGGAAGTTGTACTAATACTGTCATTTATTTTACACTTCACAGTACTATGTTAATAAATGCACTTGCTGCTTATTTTTTCCTTAAATTTGATTTTCAACCATTGCAGTAAATACTCTGTGCAAGATCTGTAAAGACCAGAGTCCAGTAACAAAGCTGGTATTAGAGAAACTTAGAAAGAAGGAATAATTAAGCATACACACACACAAACAAAACAGAAGTGACAGAGAGACAAAATTTCACAGGACTGGAACAGAACATTGTGGTTTCTCTGTCAAAGAAATTGCTTAATTAGAAAAGTAACAGTTCTCGCCAAGAAATATAAGTGCACAGCTAAGCTTTTTAGTAGTCTTTCAGTATCCCACATTGTTTGGATCATAGGCTTCTCCAGGGCAAATTAGCACTGTTTATTTCAGCAAATCATCTGGCTGCTCCCACAGGGACCTCTACTTCTTTGACTCCAGCACCCAGATCATCATGTATCACCTCCAGGGGCTGAGGAGAATTTTAATAGCAATAATGTTTTGCTTCAATTCTTGAACACGCACTGATGAGTTTCACGATTGCAAACCAGATGACATGAGAGACAGTAGTGGCAGCTTTGAATTTTGAAGGTCTTAAGTTCCTAAGAAGGTGCTTTTTAAGCAACTTTTAATGAGTTGGGTAAAGTAGAATTTCTAGCCTAGGCAGTCTTGAGAGGAATTCTGGGAGATTATTCAGTGAATTAGTAAAAGAAAAGGTTGCTGGTATAAAATATTTTACTAGGATTCTGCTTCTTCTACTGTAACCAAATCAAAGCAAGAAAAAGAAGGCATTTAAGAAGAGTTATGATATATCCTTTTCTTTCAGGGGAAATTAGTTGTGGATAGGATAGATAAATAGATAAGAGTTGCTCTATTATCATAAACAAAAAAAATATTTTTGGGAAAATCTTATATTTTCTGCAAAATTTTTGGTGAGTGAAGAGTGAAAAGCAAATGGAAAAAGAGCCGTGAACATCTTCAGACAGGGAATAAATGTGCCATATGAAGGAAGACAACTTATTTCAAGTCAAATAATTAAAAGATGCTAGTTAGGTTGTTTGAAAGCTATCTGTCAGAGAGCATTTGTTTTTCTCTAAAAAAATGCTAGGGAAACACCCAGAGAAGAAACACCTTGAAGGAAGTGTTGGTGAAATCCACAAATCTCCCACTGATGGTCATCTTGGTTTAAGTTTCATAATGGTCAAAAAATGTCGGGAAAAAACCCAAAGATTGTGAGACAAACCCAAATGTTTTCGAATTAATTCGATTTCTAAGGATACATCTAGCTGGTTAGATAAAACATGATTTAAATGATGTTTAAACCTGGATGTGGAAATACTTGAATAAAGTTAAGGAAGAGATATTAATTGACACTGATTAGTCTCTGCCAGTGCCATACACATTGCCAGAGTCCCAAATAATTAGAAAGACATTGCCCACAATGGAAAAAGAAAACAGTTGGCATGGACAAATCCAAAGTGTTATTCCTAAGATGTAAATAATATGTTACCAAAAAGGTATGATTCATGAACAGAAATTTGAATGCCTATGGGGATGACAGCTCATCGAAAAGAAGTGAGTTAAGAATACTGGTTAGAAATGCTTGAATTTGCCAAAATTAATATATGTGCCAGTTGCTTGAGCTTGAATAAAACTGAGTTTATGTGGTTTCTGGAATTTCCTTGAGCAGGACAGTGTCTTGAAAGAAAACGTTATACAACCATTGACAAGAAAGCCATGAGAAATTTTAAATTCCAATAAAAAAATTAACTGAAAGGTATGATTTTACTACCATTGGAGAAAATAAGAGAAGAATCTTTCAGTCAAATTGCCTTTTTTTTTTTCAATATAATAATTATGCTAGTTTTTAACTGAGCTTTAATTAAACTACTTTGCATTCCTCAGCTTGTGTTTGCATTCCTGACAGACTTAAAATAAAGCACATTTTTAATTTTGCAATTGCTGCACTTGCTTTTCACTCTCAGTTGACCTCGTCATTTGTTAGAAGCCTACATGGCCTTAATAGCTGAAACGTGAAGTAATTTTTTCAGAAGAGAGGAGACTGCTGAAGAAACAGCTGTAGCACTGCTGCTGCTGTAGGGAAAATCCTGGTGTGCAGGTTTTTGTTAGGGGTGAATGAACTCCCAGATTTAGAAGACGGGAGCTGGCTGCTCCTGCAGTATTTGGAACAGAGCAGCATGGAAGATGATAGGGCTTATAGGTTCTCAAAAGTTCCTCTGCCTCTACATCCCTCCTCTGAGGTGGCACAAACAGCCCCGTTCCAGAGAGTTGTTCATCCACCAAGTTCCTAAACACCTTCACTCATGAGATTCTGCAGCTTCCCAGGGCTGTATTTTCCAGAGTGATGAGAACAGTAGATAAAGGCAAAGTGAACGTGCTAACTTTTGTTTAACAAACAGAGTGTCGCCCTGTTTCCAGATGTCGCACTTGGACACGAAAAGAAGCACACAGGCTCAGCTCAGCCAGGTCAGCAGCCAAAGACAGGAAAGGACCCCACCCGTTTATTCTTCTCACATATATATGTTTCTAGGAATGACCATGGATTGGAGGATGAGGTTACCACCTCTCCAACCACACTGGTCAATGTTGTGTTGTCCATCAAACAAAAAGTCCATCAAACTCTCTCCGCCTCAGGAGAAGGAATGAAAACAATAAGGAAAAGTTAACAAAACGTGACTATGTTTATAGAAAGTGCATGAGAAACTCTATCACAGAAATGAAAACATCGAAAGACTGCAAAACTCAGGGCGACAACAGAGGCTGTGTTTTTGCTAGCTGGGCTCTTTGTAGTTTAACAAGAAGTTGTGCTGGATGGATTCTAATTAGATCCACAGCCCCCTCATGGGTTCATTTTGAAATCCTGTTACCCAACTTCATCTTCCTGATTAAGCTCCAAATGAGAAGGATGCCAGAAGTCTGATAAGTAGGGTGGCAAGCCACCAACAAGACCTTAATCAGCAAGAATATTGCATGGTGGGAGCTCACAAGTCACGAGAAATTAGATAACGTGAGATATCTGAAGTAAGGCCACAGTACCACTGTCATTCCAAAAAAGACTTTTTCATAGGAACCATCACTGCCAGTGCTGAAAGAGTGGAACTGTGTTGGAAAAGTGTTGTGAATTCAAATAGTTTTCAAAACATGTTTTGAATTTTTGGCCTTGGAGAATAGTTACCTTGATTTAGCCACAAAATAAATAGAGATTAAGGGAAGGAAAGCATCTTTTTCCCTACAGAATATTATGAAAGGAGACGTCCAGATCATTCAGAGCTGTGAGGTGAAAGTATTTTTGTTGCCTAAGAACCAATTTCTTTTCTTGTTTATGTAATAAGAAGTGAAGAAGGAAGGCAAGGCAAGGCAATGCGAGGCAAATGAAAAAACCTGAAACATCACTAGAAGTCAATCACAAATTTTCTCCATGTGAAAATGACTTTATTCTACTTTTTCATCACAATTTTTCTCTAATTATTTTTGTGACATTCATTTTTCACTTAACTATTCATATTCATTGCTGTACTTGTAAGGAAAGTCACATCAGTAGCACAAAGAAAATCCTAAAGCAGAGAACTAGAAAAAGGGAAATAATCTATTAACAGCATTTCAAAAGAAGTGAAAGGCAGTTGCAATTGGAAGTTCAAAATTATAGCAGTGAGAAGACAAGAGAAAATTACCTCAAATGATAGAAACTGGACAGAGCACATAGAAATGAAATTGTGTATTAAAATGAAAGACAAAATAAATCATGAGATAATAGAATGGATCTTTTAGTCATAAAGAACAAAGACTGACGATTTCTACGGATTTTTGTACATATAAAAATAGTTTATGATAAATACCTAGTGATTCCCAAGCTTGTATTTCAAGTCAGCTTTTAGACATTTTTTCAACTTGGTACCATTTAACAGTGGATTTGATTCCTACTTTATTTCTCAGAGACGATTATTTATATAAAGTTGTGCATATAAATTCATAAATTAACACAATTTACTTCTTCGCTGAATCCTTTGACTTTCACTCCAGTAATTTTACTGGATCAATTGTGAAGTGAAAGCTGTATGATGTAATTGAATGAAGATAATAACCTGATCATGAAATATCACAAGACAAGTAAAACAAATATAATATTTCTGTAAGACATAATAAAAAAAAAAAAAAAAAATCGACCCAGAAAGTTTTGCAACTTACATGCAACACAAAATAGTTTTTCCAGAAGTTTATAGGAAAAAAGATATGCAGACAAACCAACCCACCTCTTTTTAGATGCAGAGTGTACAAAACTTGCAGTTCCAAAGTCCTATTTCAGTTAGTTGCATTAATCTTACAGCAGGTGACTTATCTTTACAAGCCTTTCAAGTAGGTTATGGCAGAATTATCTTGGAAGAAGATTATGTGTCTTTCTGGATCATCTCAAAAACATTCTCAATATTCATGTTCCATCTCTTCCAACAAGTTGTTTATTCATGAAGGAAATGACGCAAGTCATTCTGAGAAAAGACTCCATTTTTATCTGGGGAAGGTAATGAAAAACAAAATTCAGATGCAACTTCTCTCTGTCTCATTGAGGAACTTTCTCTGATTAGAATAACCCAATTCATTTAAAAGTCATTTGAAAGAGGAGAAAAGTATGTCAGAACTGGTAATGTGGAATATGGTAAATATGAACTGTCTTCTGAATATTATCATTTTAGAAGCATGAATTTTGTGTCATCTGTAATACCAGAGTGAGGGAAAATATACACAAACACCCTTGTTCTCTGCTTACAGAGCACCAAGCTACGCATGCTTATCCAGGACCATACATTTGGAACAGATCTGTGTACTTTCTGATTAAATGACGGCCTCCTGCCAAAGAAGATTTTCTGTCTGGAGCCTGAACAAAATACCAGATTACATTTCCAACATCTGTAAACCACCGATTTATAGGCAGCAAGGAACTGATTTGTCATTTTAACTGCCCATTAGCTTTAGAGAAAATAATAACTTGCAAAATATGAAAAAAAAAATAATTGCAAAGATGAGAGAATCGCATACTGACAGCTTTAAAACTGGCTCCACAAGACATGCCTTCTAGTAGATCTCTGACAGACCCAATGTAATGACTTTGCTATGACAAAAAATAGCCATTTATCAGAGCCCATCTCCCCCCTGCCAGCTGTTTTCAGTCATACTTCAGCAGAAAGGAGAGAGAAAAACCTCTTGATTGCATGTGGCGTACTTTAATTCTTTCTTTACTTAGCAAACTGCCTTGTGCCTTTTTTCAGGCAATTCTTGTGCCCTGTTGCACTTTCTAGACCTGGATGTTCCCTTGTCTAACAAGCCTGTAACCTATATAGCCAAATGAGACAAGGGAGCTTACAGAGAGAGACCTGTGCTGGAGCAGAGGCCCCATTAGTCTCTTATTAGAAATTGAAGGGCAGATCCTGTTCTTCTTCATGGTTCTGTGAGAAGAGTAGCTCCAGATATTTCACCCAAACTGCAGTGGTGTAAATCTAGATGAGAATTTGTTCCTCCGTGACAGCAGCTCTGAACTTAATAGAACTGTGAAGATTGAGGGGTTAAAGTAATGAGTTCCTCAACAGTTCACCTCTTACTGCCAAGTATTCATTAAGCTTGTACTGGACGTCTTAGACAGTCACCTCTAAAGTCTCTGACTGTGGTGAAGATACAGTCAATCTTCACTGTAATGTCCTCAAAACTTATATCTCTGAAATGTGCTTTCATTAGATTGCTCTACAAATCACCCCTTTAAGACCAATTCTAAATATGCTTTCTGAACTGTAGAGTGATTAGTGCTGAATGCAGTACTTTGGGTGAGGTCCTAACGAAATACACTGTATTTCCTTAACAATAATTGAGTTGAAAGCTTTAATATAAGGGTTTTTTTATTATTAAAATAACTCTCATATCTCTCTCCAGGTCAATATGCTGTAGTACCTTCCCATTAAGCAGATATTATGTCCTTTTATTACATTCTCCGAGACTCATTATTCTGCATTTATCTGCATTGAATTTGCTATCTATTAGCTCAAGTACTTAAATGATCTAAATCCTTCCCTACCTGACTGTATTGTTTCTCATGGATGACCTTTCCTCCCAATTTACTATCATCTGCACACCAGAAATTTTTAGTTTAAATAATATGCTCTGAGTCATTTAAGGTACTGAAAAAGCTGTGGTTCCAACATTGATCCCTGTGGTGCCCCTGACACGAGTAACTTTGCAGCAGCTTAAAAGCATAACTCAAATATGCGATCTCACCAGCCACAGTCTAACAATATGGCCTTCCCACTCTGAAAGAAAGGTAAAGCCTTGCTTAATACGCATTTAACTTTTTAAAATAGTGTTCTGGCTTTCTTGAAAGCAGATGGCCAATATTTCTAAAAGGCTTCAGGGCATGTCTGCACTATAGCTGAAAAAAACCCAGGGACAGTAAGCTCCATCCACTGAGCCATTTCAGCTGCCTTTGTGCAACAGCAACTTCAAGCTGTACCAAAAACCTTTGTCACAGCTCTGCTAGACTGCAGCAATGCTGCTCCTGGAGATGAATTTGCAATATAGATGTGTTTGTCTTTGAAAGCAGGCCTCCCCATCCCTGGACATGTTCAAGGCCAGGCTGGATGGGGGCCTGAGCAACCTGGTCCAGTGGAAGGTGTCCCTGCCCATGGCAGGGGGATTGGATTGAGATGATCTTGAGGTATCTTCAAACCTGACCCATTCTATGATTCTGTGAAGGCTGGACCCTGCCCAGCTCGCTGCTGCACATGCTCAGTGCCAGTTTGAGAGGTTCTAAATCTCACTGCTTTGCACGGGGTGAGTGTGCCAGGTCAGCTATGAAAAGAACGTAATGCTGAGGTGAAAGCCCAGCGGCTGGCAGTGCAGTGAGTGCTCTGCACAATCCGCCCACGAGGAAGGCTGAGGGATCACACTGCTTCACCTCTAACCCCTGATGGAGATACTTAAAGATGAGCAGCTTCTGGATTCCCCGGTGGTCAGAGGGGAGGGCAGGCCCCTGAGGCAGTGAAACTCCTCATCCTCACTGTGTATATTCACACGCTTCCCAAATAAAGCAGCCACAGTAAAATCTTGAACTTGGGCAGACATAATATTTCTCTTTCTCAGTGTTTTTTAGGAGAGATGTTTTGGATCTAGGTGTGATGCAGGCAGGCATTCTTAGTGTGCCTGTGAGGCCTGTGGGGAAAACAAGGTTCTGTGGAAAATAGGGTGATTTATCACAAGAAAGTTTATGTATGTGGATCTCTGTGTTTTCTTAGGTAGAACTCTCTACAAAGAGAGCTTACCCAGGTTTTTCTGTATTATAATTTTCAGTAGAGAAATATGAAAAGCTTCTGACTTGTGCTTTGGTACAAGTAAATTCATTAAAATGGGTGAGAAGATGTGGTGATATCCAGCTCTATGGACAGAAAACGAACAGTTTGGAGGACTGGATTTAAAGGATCACTCAAAGATTTTTGGCAGAAAGCACCTCAGTTCCTTGCTTAGAAAACCACCCTGCTTCCCCAGGGGTGTCAGACAGACTCTTTCCACCTGTGTGCTGGGACTTTCCTCTTCGTTGTAGCCCACTCTTTCAAAGCTTGCTTCTCAAGGCTAGCTTTCCTTGCCTCAGCTCTGCTTGGTGTCACTGACTAATTTCTGTAGTCTAAGCTTTTCTCACCCTCCTACACCCACAGTGGTTTGTGTTCAGCCTGGCTGGGAGTTACAGCCCTCTCTGAGGGCAGACAGTTGCACACACATCCAAGCTTTAAGTTTTCCCTGGAAAGGAGGTAGGAGAGATGTTGATGAGAAAATCAACAAAAAATGCTTCAAGAACCGTATTTCACTTTAGTAATTGAAATGTGTCTCAGCTCCAAAACTTGTGCTGATATTTTCCACTTACTCTACTTTTTTCTTCCTGCTGAAAAATAGGTTGCTATGACTGAGTAATTTTCTTTTTCCTAACAGCAGCAAAAGAACCAATTGTGTATGCACAATTTTAAGTTATTTAAATTCCATCACCCCAAAAAGTGATTATTTTCTTTCCCTAGGAGGCGTTCCAACAAATTTCATGCAGTCAAGGAAGGCTTAGCTACTTCTTTCTTTGGCTTTTCCACTTCTCTCTGTTCCCTCAGGATGTTCTACAATGATTATTTCTTTCTGTCTTTATTTTTTCTCTCTTTCTTTCTTCCTTTTTTCATTTTTTTTTCTTTTAGCAACTCGTTATCCTGAGACAGAGACTGCAGCAGTATTGCTGAAGCATTGCTAGATGCAGTAAGGAAAAATCTTCAGTATTTTATAGTGTCACAGTAATCGTATGTTGGATAATCTGTTATCTCATTTATGTGGCATGAGCCAGCAAGATAACATCAACCAGAAATCTGTATGTTTGTGGATGATTTCATTAATTTCAAAAATTATTCCATCTCTGTTTTGTGCAAATGATATCAGACTGGTTTAGATGAAAGGAAAGACAGGAGCTAATAGGTCTCGTGGGACAGATATTTAGAGTCTTTTGACATCCCGGTATTTCAAATATGTAACATCTTGAATATGCTTAATCTTGAATTTATAAAGCTCTAGAGAGAAGACTTCCATTCATTCACAACATAGGTCGTGATGGCACAATAGAATCTTTCCAGATGAGGAGGGCCCACCCATACAGAAGATGCAGTATTTCATATTTTGTGGCAACTTTCATGCTTCTTTTGCAACTTTACAAAGGAGCACATAATTTATTCAGTTTTTTGACACAGGCTCTGCCCATTAGAAAGTCAGAGATAGAAATAAACTTATTTCGTTTAGAGACTGTTGAAGGTATCACACGGCAACAGTTTTCAGGAGGTTAATTGCCATTGATACTTCGCACAGACATTCAACAACAGCTAAGCCTCTTCCCTTTTAAAATCACTCTCAGTCACTCATATCCATAGCTCTGGACCTCATCATCTTTCTCTCTCTCTTCCTTCTTTCATGTGGAAAAATAGAGAAAGAGTTCAGTCTGATTAAAATAACCCCTAAACAATCTGAAACCCTCAATATCAGTTTTCTGAGGTTTTGGTGTCCTCGCCACCACACCCTCATTTTCCTCAAAAATGCCTTTTTCCTCCCTGCCTTTGCTTTGCTTTTCTTTATGTTTTGTTTGTGTTTGTTTGGTTTGAGGTTTAGTTTCAGGATCACTAGATTATTGTCATATCACTAGAACAATGCAGGGAATTTATAGGTTTTTTTTATACCCTCAGTGGTAACTGCTTGGTTTGTCCTTATTCTCATTGCTCTGTTATTGCCCAGTTAATTCAGAGGAGCCACTTCCGACATCTCAGCTGAAAAAGGAAACAAAATAACCTCAAACTTTTCTATCTAAACAGTTTTACTGATCTAACTTGAAAGCACCAATACAAGAAATATTTTAGGAAAAGTGAAACAAATAAAAATTCAAATGTTTGTGGGAAAAAAATATTTGTTCTAAATTAAATAGCTTTTGATATTCTTTTCCATCTCCAACGTTATTTAAAATCATTGTTAAATACAATTTGTTAAAATTATTGATTACAGTTATTATTTTTAATAAAAAATACCTTTTTAAGGAAATTGCTGTTAAGCAGAAAATAGTTCTGTACTTTGAAAAAAAAAAAGAAAAAGGAGAACTTTTTGATTTGTTCAGACTGAATATTGAGGATTTGAACTTTGATATTAACTTAACTAAGCTTTCAGACATTTTATAGTGCAGTTACCAATGAGACTTTAATCTTGAGTTCTTAGGGCTTAAATCTTGGTACCAGAAGACAAAGGAACCATTCTTTTGAGATTTACACATGAAAGAAAATAATAAAGTCTATTTAAAAAAATTGCAATATTTTCTTTCATTTTTCATCTAAATATATTAAAAAAAAGTCTTATCTTTTTTTTTTTTTCCCTCTTTTTTCCTAAAAATGTCTCTTGGTCTTCCACTGAGATTTTGATGAAACACTTAATCTGAGTTGTCAAACATCAGAAAACTCCTTTCTTTCCTGAGAAAAAAAGTGGGAACAACTTTCCTATACAAAAGCATAATATAAATTGCTGGTATCTGAAGCCTAAACTAAAACTTGCTGAAGTCAGTGAATATGAAGCCATTCATATTCAGAATCTGTCTTTTGAATACTTGCATTTTTTGCCTTTGTGATAATACAGATGGTGTAACACTAGGAGGTAGAGGACCTGGGTTTCTCAAACCTAAGGAACATTGTTCCAGCAATTCCGCCTCAGAAGCCCAAACAAGCCTTGGAAATAGTTTCTCCTACCTACATATGAGTTTTGCATGCATGGCTTAAACAGAAATGCAAGCTGAATTTCCAGCCAAGGAGCTTAGCTTTGAGGGGGAGCTCCTTTTCCTGGAGTACTCACAACTGTTCACTTTAATGAGGAATCACTGGACAAAAACAAGGGCAAATTTAGGTGTCAGCCAGGGTCTAGACCCCTCTCTTGTTTCAGCATGCCTGATTTTGGCAGCCTCCTGTGCACAGCTGGAGCCAGAGGTTGCCAGGACCTGCAGGTCCTTCCCATCCAGCTCCAGCCCCCAGAGGGGAGGAGGATTGCAGTTCCCTCAGCACAGCTCAGGCCCTGCTGCAGGGCTGGTGTTTTGGGGTGAAGCAACTGGCATTTGAAACACCTTTTCATCAACTCCAGCTCACCTCTCAAGCACCTTTTTTTTGTTTTATACACGTCACATAACATACAATTACATACCATCATAACTGCACCACCGTTCCAGCTGGAAAGACCCTGAGTATACTTCACATGTCACGATGTGCTGAAGAATTATCAATTTCAGTGATGAATTTCCATAAATAAGAAATAAATATCTAAGCACTCAGTTCAGTCAAGGCAGAGATGATGAGGAGAAAATTCTCAAAGTAACACTAATTACCTGAATTTTTTTCTCCTAAAGACTTCAACACATAGGGTGTCTCAGGTGTCTAGGTAAAGTGTTTTCTTTCTAACTTTGTTTCCTGGATGCAGGAACTGAAATTCCACCAAAATATCCCTTTAAATGCCTAGGTGGTGAGTTGAATCCCTGCCCAAAGTATCTCAAAAAGATATTTAGGTGCCTAGACACATGTAGCTGTGTTTAGACACTAAACTTTGGGGAAATGCATCTAGCTGATAAGAGAGATATAAAAGGGATAAGTATCTTCCTATATCTGACTTTGACATTGAGTCTCTTTAAATTTACTTTGGAGAGGGGAGGATTATCTCTGTCTCAAAACATTATTAACATCCTGCAAGCTATAAACAGGTGCTACAAATATTATTTACTCATGTTCTTGTTTTACAAGCATAGAAAGACCTGATTCAGATCTGGTCTGATGACTCATTTTAATAGACCTGGTGTGATTTTAATTGGTTGAATGTTGATTTTATCCTTCTTGTGAAGTATTTGGATGCAGAGAATTGGAATCTTAACATGATCTGTGCTGAGATTAAGTAATATCTCTCTTTTAATTTTCTTCATTTTGTCCTTTGATCTGTATCTGTATCTAATGGATGTAAAAGAGTGTTTTATTTCAGAAGCTATTAACTCAGAGAAAAATATTCTGTGTTTTTTCTTACTAACAGGCAATATTTATGGATTCTGTTGGGCCATATGGACAGTATTTCAGAGTCACCACAGTTTTCTGTGTAGAGGGAATTTATAGTTTGTAGACTGTGCTTTCCACTCCCCCCAAAAAATGGAAAAGCATGCTACTCTCAACAACTTAATGGACCATTTAAGCAAGAAACATGAGGTGAGGAGAGACAAAAACCCAATCAACCAAATAAACAAACAAATCTTCCTTTTGATATAATTTTTCACTGCTGAAACCGCTAAATTTAGGAGGAGAGTTACTTTTAGAGAGTAACTCTGTAATGATAAACATACCACGTTATTGCAACCACGCAGTTGCATAGATGGATGAACCACGAGTTGTGATGGTGGAGAAAAGAAGTATTCATTTGGAAAACAGGAAATGGAGTTTTTGGGTATACCAGATTTGGGGAATTGCTTAGCAACCACTTGTGCAGCACTTAGGCACAAATAAGTCCCTGGGGCCAGATGAGATCCACCCAGAGGAACAGAGAGAGCTGGCAGAACTCACCGAGCCAATTTCCATCAGCAAAGAGGGGAAACAGCTTCAAGTTGAGCCAGAGGAGGTTCAGATTGAAGATTAGGAAAAAAATTCCTTTACAGAAAGGGTTGTCCAGCATTGGAACAGGCTGGCCATTCCAAATGCTGGAATGACCATTGCTGGAGATATTTAAAAGCTGTGCAGATGTACTTGGGGACAAGGTTTTGTGGTGGCCTTGGGAGTACTGGGTTGATGGTTGGACTCGCTGATCTTGGAGGTCTTTTAAAACATAAATGATTCAGTGATTCTTTGGGTTGGAGAATTTAAATTTTCATGAAAACATATACGCCTGTGAAAGGTAAGAGGGAGGTTTCAAACTCGTCTGAAATGTTTGTACCTTTTGATGTTGATGCTCTTTGGGCAAGAGTAGGTAGAGTCTTCTCCTAATGAGACTATAGCGACAGTATAGAACAAATTTTTAAGGAATAGGTGAATTCCTGAAAGCATAATCAGCATATCAGCAGTAAGGTGTTAAGTTACTCTGTAATCTATATTATTACAGTTATTACACTGCCACTGAAGAAGGCTTCCTACCTTTTGAAGCTTCTACAAAGATTTTATTACTTTGATGTCCCTTGACAATTTTGACATGACACAAAGCAGATTACTATCAAAATTTACCTCCTATTTCTGTCTTATATTTATTTGTTTCTTCGCTTCTGTTTAGGACACATATCTTTGTCTGTTAAAGGACTTAGTTTCAAGATCATCACCAGGAAAAAAAAAAATCTAGTAGGCACTGACAAGTTTGGATCAGAATTTAAGGTTTCCTGACAAAGAAAATCCTGTTCTCATAAATGTTGTGATATTAGAGCAGTCCTGAGAATTCTGGCACTTGAGCAGTTAAGTCAGTTCAACTAAGGCTGAGTTACTTACCAAGGTAAAATGTAAAATAAAAAGCATTGAAACACATCTCATCAGCACTCAGTATTATTTATGGAGAGTGCCTGGGCATTCCGGCGGGTAATACTCC
The DNA here is from genome assembly GCA_013397915.1 of Daphoenositta chrysoptera. Classification (NCBI taxonomy): domain Eukaryota; kingdom Metazoa; phylum Chordata; class Aves; order Passeriformes; genus Daphoenositta; species Daphoenositta chrysoptera. The sequence goes on along the minus strand of VZRO01004734.1, from coordinate 356,789 downwards.
TGTTGTTTGTTTAAGTAAAATAACTAATTTGTCTCTTTAATAAGAACATTATAGATATCCTGTGAATTTCTATGTCAGCAGCACTTCGAAAAGATGTTGTGTGCATAGACAGACATACTGAGAATAAACTACTGAGAGCTTTACTCTGTAGGTAGAAAGATGAACCTGAGGGTAAAATATTTCAGAACTATTCTGACAACAATGCAAGTTTATGAAATGCTTGTGTTGGGAGAAAAAAAGATTATAATAATACTCTGCACATGAGTTGCACTTTTCACCTGGGAAACCTAAAGTATTTTTCAGACATCAGCACTCCCAAGAGGAAGGTCTTGTGTTATTCTACAGATGGATGAACCAAAGTACAGGGGCATCTATCACCTTTCCAGCTCCCTCTGGAGTAAAGAAGACTTTTCTATTGGGCAGCAAATGATGCCCTATGATCTAAACTGCTTTTAAAAAAGAAAGGAAAATGAAAGAGAGGAAGAGAAAGAGAGAAAATGTCTTTTACAGTTTCAATAAGCTGCCAGTGTTGTTGTGCACTGGTTGGATTCTGACAATACTAATTTTAATAGAAATAGCTGGAAATTTTTGCTGGTTTTGACTTATTTTTATAACTTGATCTTGATTTTCTCTAAGCACTTAAAACAGCATGAAACTTTTTCCTCCACTACTCTTCTTGTTGTGAGGGTAGTTTCTCTACTAAGTAATTTTGAGCTCAGCAGGCGTATTTGTGTTAGCAAAACCAGGAATAGAGGTCCTAATGGCTGGTCAGTTTTAATCCCACCTAATACTATAAATAAACCAGAAAATATGCTCAGTAAAAATGACATGCTTTGAACTCGTATTGCATGAGGTGGCTTTGGAAGATGCATGAACAGACATTTAATCAGACTGATTAACAGGTATGTAATCTGATACTGGTAACTCTTTGCCTTGTCCCCATCTGCTTACTTGATTTGTTATAAGGTTTACTTCATGGAAAACAAATCAGCTGTGGAAGTTTGAAGATCTGGGTTACATCTTTTTTGTACTATTTGGACTTTTGCCTGTCTGTTTGCTTGTCTTTAGGAATGAACTATTAAAGCAATATGCACAGGACAAGATCCACACCAAACAGAGCCTTGGCTTAAAACTTCTCCAGCAGTTGCAGGTCCATGACTGCTGCAGTGGTAATGCCAGTCAATGCCAAGGGACTTTTGCTTCAATGGGTTTACAAACGTCCTAAGTTAAAGAAAGCCAGGTCATCTTAGACAAACATATCAGACAGTATGAGTAAGAAAACATGATTTTCTGCAAGGGAAGATGGTCTTTGCCTGGATCTCACCAGTTCAGAAACTGCTTTTAGGGTATTCTTGGTTTAAAACATACCCTGTGGTGTCTCTTTGGTGTCACTTAGAAAGTCTTTGTATTATAATTTTTGAGCTTTGCTTTCTAGATTTGCTCCTTTTTTAAAAGAGGGATCTCAACTCCCTGTGAAGTCTCTCAATCTGAAGCTTCATAGCAGGGTCTCCTCTGCCTGTGCCCCTGTCGCCTTTTCCACCTCAAATTATGTACAACATACTTGCATAGAGAAAACTGAATCTGTGAGTGAGAAAATACCTAGAAAATTTTCTTATGGCCTAGAATTGAGCTAGAAAAAATGAGCTACAATTCCAGAGCTGACACTGGCTATGGGATGCTCAATTAGTCCAGTAATTTGGGATGGATCAGAGCTGAGGGACACGCTGCACTACCAGTCACTGCTTGCAGAGAGATCTCTGGAGTAGCTTAGAGAAGTCTCCTACACTGCAGTTTCTTTTCTTACTTTCACCGAGATGAAATGTCTAAAACAACAGTGAAAGTGTTAACTATGAAATAATTTATTCTAACGGCTCCTTGAAAAACACATGAAGAGGATGATCCTCTAACACAAAGAATAAGGAGATTAAGGTCACATCTAACAACGCAACAATGCAAGGATTTAGCAAGGCAATGCAATTTCATGAAAATTCCTTCCCCACATTTGTGGCAGGACCAGCTCAGTTGTACAAAAAAAAAAAAAGGGGGGCGGGGGGGAAGAGTCCTCTGAAGCTAAAAACTTTATATGAAATTATTCATGACATTTCCCATGATATATAGATTTGTGATGAAGCTTGATGTTTCAGCAAAGCCATTTTTCTGGTTTTAGTGTCAAACAGAAATTCAGCTGGATGATGTGGAACACCGGAGCTGAGGGCATCCTGGGGGGTGTGGGAAAGGGGAACCCCCTGACAGCCACGGCTGCTGTGCTGCCTCTTCCAGGAGCAGGGAGCATCCCTGGAGGGGAGGACAGGTTGAGGGAAGGCTGGGACTCCCTTCTGCAGGTGAGCACGGCTTGGTAGAGCCCACGGCCAGGCTGGACAGGGCTGTGGAGAGAGAGAGACCAACATCCTACAGCCACAGTGGGGCAGGGACTGCCAGTGCCCAAAATGTGGTCCTGGGCTGGCAGCAGGGACAGAAACCCCACAGGTGCCTCAGGCCCTGTCAGTGTGCATGGCCCTTCTGCAGATGACAGGTTTTCCAGATTGGGATGAAACCTCTACATCTTATTGAGAGACAACTGTCCCCACTAAACCTCTGTTCCACAGCCAAAACGTGGTGGTGCTTGTAATCCTTTAAGTCCTTGCCTGAAGTTAAAAGAGAAAAATTATACAGAAAAGAAAGTGAAAATGTTTCAGAATCAGAATGTACCAATATATAACAATAGTTAAACTGCTTCATTTTCATGAGGTTTTACGTTGATTCATTTATCCATTTTTGATGCCAGTGAGGGAGAGCAAGAGTGGCTCCCTACTCTTCTCTCTCTGAAATTAAAAGGCAGTAAATTTTAAACCAATAAAAGCAAATGTTGTTTTGTTTTGTTTGCTTTTTTTTTTTTTTTTAATGTAGCTGATAGTCAACCTGAATAATTCACTGTCAGACGAGGTCACTAGAGGCAACTGCAATATCAGGACTTTAGAAAAGGTCTGAGTAATTTTATTGCCAGTAATAACAGTTTTGCCATTACAGAAGCCAAAAAAATGTTGGAAAGGTCACCAGTCTTCATGCTTCAAGGTCTGGACAGTCACCTGTGGGGTCAGGACAAAACTCAGTCGTGCAGTGTGCACACCCAAAAGTATACTTGCATACATCCACTCACATCAGTACTTTCAGAATTACTAATAGTTTTTAGCAGGTAATAGATAACGTGTTACCTGAGAAATGAAGAGTCTTAATTTTGAGCTGGTTAGTATTTTTAGCCACTTCTTAGTCAGAGAAGGGCTTCCCATGGTTTCTAGTTCTCATAGGAAGACACACTTGGATATTTGGCATACAAACTTTGTATCATGAGTGGTTTACCACAGGGGTTCAGGCCCCGTTTTACTGAAGAGACCGCCTGAGACAATTTAAAATGGGCTTTGCTTTGATGGTTTTGGTCCCCCTTCTCCATCCTGGGACAGGTGTTAACCTCTTGTTCCCTGCCCACACCAAATATCTCCTTAGTGTACAGGATTGCAGTGAAGGGACCTCCATTCTGATCCTGCAGAGACCAGTACAAAATAGCACAGGTTTTTAACTTGGCATGGTCCCTCACCAGCAAGGCCCAACTTACCAGCATGGAAACATTTTCTGGTTGTGCTCTTGGTAGATTGTACTGTTAATGAAACATTTTATGCCTTAAAGATTGGAGGAAATCTGAGGTTTGAGTTGAGAGGAGAGAGTCAAAGCTTAATCTGACCAAATGGAAGAGAAAAAAAGTGTTCAAGTGATTCTGAAGTTTCGGTGGAGTCTCTAATCACTGAAGATGTTCATCCTCAGCAGATGATCAAGTCCTTTATTTTTTTATGAAGAAAAACCCAGAACACAATGTTCTGGTGTAATCAAATTTCCACAAAATTCTTTGAACCATTTAAGGCTGATTAGATGACTCAGCTCACATTCTGTTGAGGGCACCTTAGACCTATTACTCATACCTAAATTCACTATTTTCTTCATGGGGTACAGCAGTACAAATATGAAACTGTCAGACTTCAGGAAAACAGTTATGACTTCTTAAAATTGTGAGTTCTTGAATGCCTCAGTCCTATTTCATGTGATATTTTACAGACTGCCTACGGAGGGAGAGTTTGAGGGTGAGGTAATCTTGGAGATCTCAGCCTCCTGGGGAAAGGTTCACTTTTCCTGTGTATGAAACCAGCTGATACCAGTTTGCACACTGTAACTGGATGCAACAGGAGGGGAAAGTTTGTAAAGGTTTTCCTTTTTTT
>VZRO01004734.1:328010-352500 GCA_013397915.1 Daphoenositta chrysoptera | reverse complement strand
TTTTTTTTTTTTTAATTCCAGATATTGACCAAAACCGAAGTATGAAAATGAATGAAAAAGGAAGGGAGATAAATTACAATTATAGACAAAGTGTCTCTTTTACTTACTCAGTTTTACTTGCTTAACAAAAGATGAGGATGTTTAAATTGGAAAACTCCAGTGAGTAGTCATTGTTTCCTAGTCTCCAGACACCTCTGGACAGATGTGTGTCTGACAGATGCACAGTATTGTAATTAACATAAAGGCAACTCAGTCATGTTTAATAGCCTGCAATAAACAAGAACTTGATCTAGACCACATAATCCTCCCTTCCATCTTTTTCCTATGATATGTCTAGGATTGTATGTATTATTTTCATGATTTGTCTATGATTTTATCCAGTATTTCCGTGTCCATAACAACCTTTTTAAACTCATCATCCTTCACATGTATCCATACATGCATAGCATAGCAGCTCCTCTACAGAAAGTGGATATTTTGCAGTTGTGGAAGGAAAGAGAAGATGGAAAAAACCCCAAAAAACCAGTGAGAGAGACAGATCCTCCTCACATCATTGCACATACTCAAAGAAGGTGCTCAGGAGAGAGCACAAGGAAAGAAATGTAGCATAACAGTCTGTGTAGGAAAAAATGGAATAACAATAAAATCTCTGTTAAAGAACTGGGGGAGCCTTGGTACTCACAAAGGACACTGAAATGACTGAGTTAGATACCATCCTTTCTTGTTTTATTTTATTTGAATTTAGGGGGTATTTATTACACTGATGAATCTTCAATATGTTTCTCTGACTGATTCATGGGTTGTATTTTGCTGTATGTAGAAAGCAAACTTACACAAAAAAAAAAAAAAAAAAAAATTTCTGCTCACTCCATTTCCCTTTGGCAAATTTGGGAATAAGATTGACTGAAACATCACAGGCTTAACATCTTAGAAAGTAAAGGTGTTTTTTTTTAATACAAACCAGAGGTACTGTTGGATGGGCTGGGCCAAGGAGACTGAAAGGAAACACAGGGGAGAATCAGCATCTGAATGAGACCTCCTTGCCCAGTTATACTCTGTGGAAAGGAAAAGGGACAAAGACACACCTCACATCCTAAAACCAGTGTCTTTTCCCAAATAACTTTTTCTTTATTTAAGTAGATGAATTCAATGATAGACCTCAGCTATGTAGACATCTGCAGCAGGTTTAATCACATTTGGAATATAATGCATTTTATATTCTGGGCTGAATAATCATGTTGTGTGTGTGTATCAAATATATGCTCTCTCCCACTCTTATTCTGTCCATCAGCAATATCTTTTTACACAACTGGTTGACTTCATCCAAATTTGACAGAAAAATAAAGGTTTCAAAGACATTCTGCCATGTGCTGCTACAAAGCTGTTTATTCTGGGAAAACATACAACTTGAAAGACACTGTTGTCATACTCCCCTTAGTGAAACCTTCAGATGCTCATACTTTATTAAACATCAGAGAATTCACGTGGTGAAGGTAACACAGAGCGAAAGAAGAAGAGCTGGAAGCAGGTATTTATTAGCTCTGGTACTCTCTGAACTAATTATTTAAACATTGTGATTAGCTTTGACCATCCTTTAATGGAAGAGTATCTGCACCCTTTTAAAAGAGGCTGCCAAACTCATAATTGATACAGAGGTTTCAAAGATCCAATTTCTAAAGAGAACAGGATATCTTTTAGATTTGGAAGTGGTGTTTCATGTAAGCACTGCAGTGCTGATAACAAGGACTATTTTTTATTGCAGATTATTTCTATATACAGAAAACTTAATTCTCCAGGACCACCCATTTGACAGTGTGGTTTTTGAATGCAGAAGCACAGGAAAGGTCTTTTGAAAGAGAGAAAGAGAGAGAGAGAAAGAAAGAGAGAAAGAGAGGAAGAGAGAAAGGAAGCAATGGAGGACTGGAGGGAGGAAGAGAGGAAGGAAGGAAGGAAGGAAGGAAGGAAGGAAGGAAGGAAGGGTCCTCAAACATCACATACAATGTTTCGTGTGCTCTCTGAGATGATCTTATTAAAAGCAAATGCAACATGAAATAAAGTCCTTTGTTGTGTGATCCTGTATAGCTTGGATGTGTGTCTCATATGTCATCAGGTGAACATCCTTGCTGCTTAACTTGTACCTTAGAGCTTAAAGAACATATTCCGTGTGTTACATATTAAAACTGATTACACCAAAATGAGAATCCAGCTCAAAAAACCATGACATTTTTAAAGTCTTTTCAAGGAAAATGCTATAGTCTAAGTTGCAAACAAATCTCTCAGAGGGATTAGGCAGACACCATTTTAATTTATCCATTCCAGAATTCGGTGCCAAGAACACTACAAAGATGAAAATAAAGAAACCGCCGACTGCGCATTTTTGTTGTTGGAGCTGCTGCGGCAGCAGTCTCAGAAAAAAGAGGGAACTGCTGTGCTACCTCGATCCCACACACACTGAAAGCTCCTAAGAAGCTGGATTCTCACATCCTTTTGCCAAATAACTGGATAGCAGCTGAAATCCACCAAGTGCGGCTTTGTGTAAAGGAAAGAAGAAAAAGAAAAAGGCAGAAAAAATAACAGATGTTTGGATAGTGACTGTACTGCAGATTACTCTAGTGTGGGGGGTCCGAAGAATGGAGAGAGCTATTTTTGGAGTGCCTTGCAAGAAGCAATGTTGTCGCTGTTGGTAAAGCACTACATGGGGTTCTACGCTTGTAAATGCTTCCTTCTTCTTTGTAGGCACAGGTTGATGTTTTTTTTGCTAGTACAATGTTAAAGTTCAAATGGCAAAATGCATCTGGAATCTGCCTGTAGCCAGTTCTGCTGAGATGAGCAGACAAATGTGTCCTTGTTACAGCCTGGCAGTTGTTAAAAGACTTTGACTCTCACCTGCCATCAGCTATGATCCAGTCCAGAACATTGCAGATTTTTGTCATTCTTAGGTCCTCTACAAAATAGCTTCAGTCTGCTTCCATTTTTCTCAGATGATACATCACACTGACATGATATTAATTTTGCACTTTCATTTTTGATGTAAATCGACAGTATAGAACTGGAAGCATGGTCATTAGAGTGTCCAAGAGCAGGATAAAATTTATTTTGGGTGATGGCAAGCAATTTGGAAGCCACTGAGACAGCTGGCTTGTTATCTTTCTTTGGACTAGCCTTACTATATTTAATAAATGGTTAGCCTGTTGTTAAGGTGACACAAAATTGGTTATACTGCATATTCAATGCACCACAGTAACATTTTTCCACATGGGGAAATATAAAATTACAACAAAAATGGCCATGATTAGCAACTTAAAACAGAAAGCACAATTTGCATACAAATACATTTTCTCATGTCTGTCTGGTTTTGAAGGCCGCATTTAACAAAACACTTGAACATACCTATATCTTTAAGTGAGAAGGTAATCATGAATAACCCCTGATGCGACCATCAATATTCCTCTAGTAGTTGACCTGACTGGATAATCCTCTGGAGACCAGAATTTCCATCTGATCACACTAAAGTCAGGAATCTGGTTGTCTCTAAAAGTCATTTCTCTCTTAAACTAATCAGCTGAACTTTTGCCAAGGAAACCATAAGGTTTATAGCTACATTTCCATGATCCTATAAATCTTTTTCGTAATTAGGCTGGAATTAAGTAACTGTGGTGTATCAATATTTGCCTGTGTTATCTATAATTTCCTTCCTACAATATAAGTTACTCCTTCAGAATAGTAAATTTTAGTTGTCTTATTGAAATATATTTTCACAGTATTGCTGTCTTTAAAAAATATTCACTCTCAGTCACTACTGTATGTTCAGCTCCTGCATCTCATGTGAACTGTGTGAGATGTGTGTATGATCACCTATTTACATACACACATCCGTTTATTTATGTTACAACATAAAAATGTTCTAAACCAAAGCAAAACTAAGAAAAAAAAAATCCCTCAATAACTTAAAAAACGCTGAGAGGTGAAAATGACTTAAATAAAATGAAACTTGCAAAAGTGCAAGCAGCTGCCATGACTGTTCTGCAATAATTCATATATTTTATTGTTCTGTTTTGTTTTTTAGATAATTAGTTGGTGGCAAAGGAATAATCATGCTGCATGAAACATTGTGAATTTAATTTCACAATGAAAGCTATACACTGTATCTACTGAGACTTAAAAGGACAAACAAAACTGTTAAAGGGCCAGGCTCAAAAGGGATTTCATGCCCTCAATATACTGTGTTTGGAATTTTCTTCTATTACAGTATTTGTCTAAATACCTGTGGTTTCAAAAGCAGCTATGCAAAATCTTTATTTTAGCTTATCTAAATGTTAATTTTAAGGCTCTAGCTAATATTTTTGATGATTGAAATGACTGGGGAATCAACTATCATTTTGAAGGAAATGTCTTTCAGTAGAACTCATGATCAAGTATTAAATACTCTTATTGCATTCACTGGGGCTATTCCCCTGAGCATGAAAGTTAAGTTCTTGTGCAAAATTCCAGGTTCAGACCCTTCACTGCTCTGACGGAGTGAATAGCACCCTGCTGATGGAAAAGAACTCAAAAAGAAATAAAGAAATCTCTGTTGTTCACAGGCAATAATGGAAAGACAAACAAAAAGCACATTCACAGAGAACCACACGAGTCCTAGACGATAACAGCACAGCCGAATTTTCACATTTCCTTTTTTTTCCCCCATCTCCGACTTCAACAGCAACTATAGCCTTTCTATCTTGATGTCACCAGCATTTTAAATAGCACCTATCAGCAGGCAGTTCATGGGGAGCTCCACAAAGAAAGTGGTTTCAAAGTGGTGCTGGAGCATCTGAAACACTTCTGCTTTGCCCAACGGGGATGCGAGCGCTGGCGACGGGATCTCGCACGCCGGTAGGCAGCTCCGGTGCAGCAGGCAGGTGTCGTGGTGCTGTTTTATGAGGGCCATTGGCTTGCTGGAGCTGAAAGGTCACGTCTGAAGTTTCCAGGAAGGGCAGGGGGCACGCGTCCGACCACGGCGCTCCAGCGGGGTGGGAGTGTCTCCCGCCCGGAGCCGGAGATGCAGATGCTGCTGCCTCCTCAAGGGTCACTGCAGCCCCCGGGAGGGAGGTGGTGCCCGTGTGCCTGCTGTGCACACGAGAGCACAGACACCGCTCAGACACCTCTGTGTGCAGAATTTGGGGGGTTTCCTGAGGCATTTCTCGTCTTGTCAGATGAGCACCGGCTTAGAGATTGGTCAGTCCTTTCCTCACCCAAGGGTTCTATGTTTATTCCATTCTTAAGCTGGAAACAATACTACAAAGGTGTTTTCAGTTTATCACGCCTCATATCCCACTCATAATTCCACTTCGGAATAATTAAGTTTTACACATAGATGTAAGATCTGCTGAAGGGTTTTTCTTTCTTTTTTCACCATTTGAACATTCAAAAATCATGATGAACTGTCCTCAAACTGGTACCTGTCTTCAAAGATCTTTTGGTCAAATTGTTTGACACACCCAGTGTAAGTTCAAGATGTTTTTCCACTAGCTAGCAGGTGATCAGTGCAGTGAAATGATCCAGCAAATCAACAGCTTGTAAAGAATAGATCACCAAATTGCAGTCTTCCTTATACAGACATCCCTGCATAACCTTGTTAGTTCCTTTTCAGAGGAAATGTTTTTGGGAGGGGACAGGGAAAAAAAAAGTAAGCATGAACAAAATTTAATTTTTTTAAACCTTCCTGATTCAAATAGTCATGTTTCTGGTGATTTATGGGATCATGGAATAGTTTGGGTTGGGAGGGATATTTAAGGATCATCTAGTTCAACTCCTCTGCTACTGGCAAGGACACTTTTCTCAAGTCTCATTAAACCTGGCCTTGACCACTCCCAGGCTTGGGGCATCCACAGCTTGGCTGGGCAGTACCTTACCACCCCCACAGTCAATAATTCCTTTCTAACATCTAATCTGAAACTACCTTCTTCCAGATTAAAGCCATTAGCATTCCTGGCACCACAGGTTCTGGTGAAAGTCCACCTTCCTCATAAGCCTCCTTTAGGTCCTGGGAGTCCTCAGTGAGCTCTGCCTGCAGCTTTGTCTTCTCCAGGCTGGACAATCCCAACTCTCTCAGCCTGTCTTCACAGCAGAGGAGTTCCAGCCCTCTGATTATTCTTCTGGCCTCCTCTGGACCCACATCAATAGGTTCATGTCTTTCTTGTCCAGGGGACCCTGGGTTGTTCCAAAGTACTAAAACACAAATAGATCCAATCAAGTTAGACATCAAAGCATGTTGGAAAATCTCACCAAAACCTTGTTGTTTTAGATACCTACCGTTTTCCATATCATCCCTGAATCTCCAGAAACAAGGAACTTGGTGGAGTTCTGCTGAAATCCTCAGAACTGAGCTGCCTAATTCCTATCCAGAGCAAGGTTGCTCCTTTTTCTTGCAGATTAGTATTTGAAATACAGATCCTCTTAGAGTAATTCTGTGTATAACAATACTTGGCTTACATCCCTCCTTTAACTATTATACAGCTCTTTCTACTAAAACAAATAATTGATACATCTAACTGGTTTCAGCAGGGAAGAAAGGAGTAGGAGGTCTCATTAAGAACCCTTGTTTCACAAGGAAAGCATTTCTCATTGTCTTTACCCAGTGATATAAATGACCTTTGCCACGGAATTAATGAATGTATAAATCTTTCATAATATATTTTAATGTCCTGCTGGTAGGAATCTTTATTATAAAGCAAAACAAAACAAAAAGATTTTCAAACAAGAAATTTATTATTAAAAGCATTCCATTCTTCTAGTTTCACAAAAAAGTATTTGAAGGGCTTTTTTTAATATTATTTATCTTCTATATCATATGCAATAATAGAAGATCACATTTTCTGTCTCTTTTTTTAAACTATCCAAATAGTAGTCTATCTCCTTGCCCCACATAAAATTATACCTCCAACCATAGTTACTGTACTGGTTTTTTACTGAGGTGCATGTGCCAAACACCTCCCCAAAATAAACTCTGAAGCTTCCACAGTCTTCAAATAGTTCTGTCTAGAAAAGTTTTGTGAGTTGCATGTGCTTGAGCATTTTATTTTCTTATCTTTTTCAGTCTGCATATCCAATCCAAACCAGAAACAAAGTACTGTCCTGCCTAAGACTCCTGGGGAACTCTGTCCTGCCTGTCTGCACCCAGAACAAAGCTTAGGAGCAGTGGTGCCTCATGTCTTATCTACTGCAACATTCATGCCAGAAACTAGAGGTCTGATTTAAGACATGATTTTATTTTTATCCATCTGACTTAATCCGAGCCTATGTCTCCAATCTCCTGGGTGAGTTGATTTTTTTTTTTTTTTTTTCAGTTGTGCTGTGCCACAGTGCCAGAAAGAAAGCCAAACTTTTTGTGTCAGAGACAGAGTGTGTCTCAGCAATATGAAATGTAGGATACCTGAGTACAAAGTCCTGAAATGTGATTATTGCATAAGGATCTTATTTATCTAAATATTAGTGGACTGTTGTTTGTTTGCTGGCTATGTGCTGTACTTAATTCACTATGCAGATCCTGAGAAGAGAATTAGTACCTCAAACTGGCACCAAATGCCCTCAACACAGGTTAACACTCAGAGACCTGAGCTTCAGTACACAGGACTAGCCAAAAAGGAAAGGCTGAATATAATATGCAGCCTGCAAGTTCTTTCTTCAGTTTCCACAGCAAACAGTTAAGGAACACACTGCCAGAACCTCTCACTTGAAAAAGGATGAGGAGCACAAGAAGGAGAAGATGCAAAAATCCCCACCGTTTATAAAATAACTTCACAGGCAGAATCCAGGGACTCAAGCTTAAACCCGAGGAGGTGATATGAAAACTGAACTCAGCACTTGTTGATCGGGCCAGGATGAGCAGAAGGAGGTGGCAAACCCTCTCTGCCCTGGGTTAGTCAGAAGTAAAACACATCGGCTCTGTCTCAGCAATGCTGCCTGTTCGAGGCCCTTTGTGCCATGAGAGGTAAAAACCTCACCTGTCCTAATTCCCAGGATAAACACAAACTGTTTCAGGTGTGGAATTGTCAAGATAGGAGATGTCTTCTCATGCCTTTGAAGCTGTGTCACTGAGGAGCAGATAATTTATACATTATAAAATTAGACAGCAACTGCTACTCTTTAGTAATATTAGTCTATAGTTTAAATACTTACCTGTCAGTGGCTTATTTACATTTCAGAAAGGCTGTAATTTACTAATTAATTAAATTTATAATTTATTTGTTTATTTATTTAGAAAAAGATACTGGTTTTCTTTCTCTTGCATACAGGTATTGTGTTTTCACTTCTATACTTTCATCATCTCTCCTCTCTGTTCAAGGATCTTTTATTGGAAAATGAGGCTAAATGCTTAGAACCAGACATATACTACCTTTTCTCTACCCAACCCTGCCACATATGATACTGTTCCCATTTTGCTGCTCTCTTTTTCATTTATGTGACTGAAGAGCATTTTTTGTTATTTGTTTTAATATACTTTGAAAGGCCTAACTCAGCGTGGCTGTTGGCAATTCTTACATTATTTCTACACTTCGTGACCTCTGAGGTGTACCTTTACTTGCTGATCAATCCTTTTTTTCCCTCAATTTCTCGTAGGCTTTATGCTTACTCTTAATGTCCTTTTAGAGGTGGCTATACATCCAAATGCCTTTGGAAACCTTTTCTGAAAGTTTTGTTCTCACTTGCTTGATGTGCAAGTTTCAGATAACTTTTCGCTGCTGACTTAAAGAGTTTGGAGGAAGCTGTCACACTGCAAGCCCCTGAACTCATTGCTTCCATTGACTTCACTTTCTTGTTCATGTAATTTGTCAAAGTTTTCCCTTTTGAAATTGAGTAACCCAGCTGAAGACCTGCTTTCATTTATTTTCCATTTAATTCTTATTCAATCCATTTACGACTGCTGACACCAAGGATATTTCACCATCATCATCATCATAATCATCATCATCATCATTATTATTATTATTATTATTATTATTATCATCATCATCATCACAGGATTAGAGAAGTGTTTGGCAGAATAGTTGAACCAGGGGCAGTAATTCCAGCTGGGCATCTGGAAATCACTGTCATGTCCTTTGTGCATGTGGAGATCAACACCACTTCTTACATTTGTCAAACATTTGTGTTTGTGAAAGTCATTGAAATTATTGTGCAAATGCCACAATGTCTTAGCAAATGGATGGTATCTGTGTATTTGTGCCACTGCTGATTGATTATAAATAGATACAGAGAATGATGCTTTTTGGATGATCTCGATCTTGCATTCATGATTCACTGTCACATTGTAAATATGTATATTTAATATACAGAAAATTAATAGGGTTTAATGTAAAGTTATACACACTAAATTTGAAAGACTTCAGAGGGTTTATAAGCATCAAAGCAGTTAGACTGCCTGGCCACAGACAAAAATGAACTTTCACTTGCCTGTGAGATAAAAAGGATTTATTATTTTTCCACCAAGGAATAGGTTGAAAGTTTAATGTTTGGTGCCTGATGGCATTTGAATGCAGTTTTGTTCTCCAAGAAGACTTTGCAGGATTGGGTCTATTACTGTGTCACCTTGCTTCCTGTTAAATTTTCCCATTTTTATGGCAGTAATTCAGACCACCAGTTAACTTCTTCCATGTTTAGTATGCTTGGATAACAAGAAAACTTCTACAAAATTGCAATGGAAGGGGTCATCCAAATTTCACCTTTCTTTTCTCTTATTGTTTCTATTCAAATATTGTTCAGCTGGAAAACATTTCTCAGGAGTTGAGAATAAAATTGTGTATCACTGCAATCATAATTTAATTATGTAGCATTTTTAGGGTACTGTCTTCAAGGTCTTACTGCTTTACCTGCCCATGGAAAGGAAGAAAAGCAATTTTAATTGATCCCAAAGCAATCAAGGGATCAGTCAAGTACTGACACAACAGAGAAGGTGTCATAATGGTGATAGTCCACAGGCCTCTCCTAAAGTAATCTTACCTGTCAGAAAAGATTATTTAAAAAAACCAGTACATTCTTTTATCCAGAAAAATAGGGGTGGAATAGGGGGGAGTTTGACAAAAAATACAGAAGTGAAATTGAAAGACTAAAACAGAAAAACAAAGAAAAAAAAAGATAAATTATTAGGCTAAAATAATATACCAGGTAGAGTTTTTCATTTGGGGAATTCATCCATTCATTCACATCTTTGTAAAAATGCATCATTAAAGGAATGTGAAAAATTCTCTTGGGTAGGCCAAAACAAAATTTGCATATTTTCCAAGTCTCTCAGCCTCGTGCATCATCCTGTCTTCACAAACATTATATGTTCAGTGGCACACTATGGGCTTTTACCACTGAATCAACAAAGAATTGAACTCTCTCTTTTCTTTTCTGATTCCCCCACAGCCATTTCGCTCCTTTGTGTGTGTGTGTGTTTTTCTTCGCTTATCACTTGTCTCTGAGATCTACTGCGCCGCGTGGTTATCAGCGTGATAAGCGGAGACAGCCTGTCTAGCTCTGCCCAGTCTTAAAAAGGCTGTTAAAGGAAAGGGGCCCGACCAGATAAACCAGATGACATCGCAGACCTGAGAGGAGAGCCGGGGTCCAGAGCAGCATCTGCTGTGGCCAGGCTGCCAGCCCAGAGCACCCGTCCGTGTCCGACCAGCCTCCGCGGATCCCGGGAGCGTCAACGAGAGCTCTGATTCTCCTGCCTCTGCCATCCCCTCCTCTTCTCCCCACTGCTGTCTCCTGTTTTGACAAAGGGAAATGCCCACAGTTCGCAGCTCAACCTTAGACGTGAAAAGCAACCCTTTTCTCCTCGCTGAGGAACGAAGTTTGACAAAATAAGAGGCTGTAATGCCGTTCTTTATTCTAAATAAAGGAATCTGGCACGTTTGCAATATGTACCTTTTTCATAGCCACTCGATTTTTGGTTTAAGATTTGTTTTCGTTCTTTGTGTGTTTGTGGTTAATTCATCCTATTCAGGGACAGATGTAGCATGGATTGAAATAAGGAGGTTTTCTCAATGTGGCTTTGAAAACAGTGTGGCACTATAGGGGTACCATCTGCTTTACTAAGCTGAACCAGTATAGGAGATCTAAAGCCCCGTTTTCCAACTGGTAAATAAACACTTGCTATTCAGACTGTATCTAAAAATTGTGATGAATTTTTTAACATATTTTCCATCAGCTGAAATCCATAAGTCATGCTTGATTCTTTTTGTGACAGAAGCATCTTAAGATATTTTCCTGTTTTGAGTTAATTTAGTCTATCTAAACTAGAAAAATATAAGAAGCTATCACAAACTTCTCTGTCATTTGTTCTCACGACAAAAATGCATAAACTGAATTTTATCCCTGGGGGAATGTGCACATTCAGTATCTGGGGGGAGAAAGGGAGATGGGATGTTAGTAGAGGTGGAATAACTTAGTTACAACTTTGACCCACAGAGGATTTCCGTATGTAAGAACAGACTTGGTTTGGAACCCAACTCCTCCCATGTACTTTTGATTTAAGCCTGTATCCATGCTGGGATGATTCCTGGTTGTACAACAACCCCATCCCTACCCTGTTTTTTTTTTTTTTTTTTTTTTTTTTTTTTCTTCAAGGAGAAGGATAAATCATGGACGAAGCCAAAACATTTTTCAGTATGGACAAGCAGGGGAGAAGGACTGGGACAAACCCCAGCAGGGCTCATGCCATGGTGTTCATGCAGCCCTGGTGCCAATTCCAGCTGCCTGCCAAGACACGAAGGGCAAGGGAGGGAGAGCTGCCACTTCAGTACAATCTTGGACAAGAGGCACCTCATGGAGTGCCCAGGTGAGATGTGAACCCACCCTTGCTAACACTTGGAAGCTTGATCCAAGATGCCCCGGAGCCAATATAAATACAGAAATTGTTTTCAGGGGGTGCTTGAAGCGGGATGAACTTGCCGCACTGAAATAAATGGGATTGAATCAGTTACGGGAACTTGAAGGGTGAGAGGAGGGACTCCTGAGGGCCTGAAAAGTAATAAGAATAATCAAAAAGGAGGGGACAGCAGAGCAGGAGCTGGGTGGCAGATGTTTGCTTGCTCTGAAGAATAAAAGGAGCAATCACAAAAATCGATAGCAAGCCTTATTAAAGGTGAGCTGGGTGCTTTCACTTTGATATTTTGCTTGGTTGTATTAGGCTTAGATACCTCACAGGTCAGGTATTTCAGACCCAGCATCTCTAGAGATCCCCTGCTTGTATTGCAAAGCATTCCCTCCAGAAACCTGCCACTGCCAAATGTACTTTCTAGTCCTGAGTTGGGGGTGAGAAAGTGAAAAGAAAAGGAAAGGGGAAGAAAAGGGGAAGAAGAGGAGAGAGAGATAGAGAGAGAAAAATAGAGGAGAAAAAGATTAAAGATGAAAAGGGAGAAGAGGCTGGGAAAGATGAGAAGAAAGGGAGGAAGGCAAATGTCCCCTTGTTGCATGGCAGTGTATGTCTCCTTATTTTCGATTTTCAGATTCATTCAATTTTTCTCTTGGACCATGTGCTCCTGAACAACCTGTACAATTTCCCTAAGGTGAAAACCTCCTCTTAGAGAGCTGCAGTGAATATTATCCCAGGGTCTCAAAAATGCCAATAAGAGAACAAATAATATTTGTTCATGATAGTGTTCAGTGCAAACGATGACTGATTAGTGTTATATGTGACATCAACAGAGACAGTAATCAAGGTTACTTTAGCATTGATTTTTTACAGAGGTGAAGCCTCTTTGATGTATTACTCCATCAACACCTTCAGAGCCAAACTTTGCACATGAAATTAATCCCAATTAATTACAACATTTGTAGATAGTGCTGGGCTCTTTTATGTTGCAAAATAAATATTAATTCAGTGGCATTTTTTTTCACCTTGTGCAGCTTGTGTGACTAGGAAGGAAAAAAAAAAAAAAGCAACCCTATTGATCAGTGCACTGAAATATGTTAGAAAGTTTTGGCACCTGAGGTGGTCTGAGAGGCTTCTTGACTGGAATTAGTTTAAGGCATAGTAGGGGAATTCAGGAAACTGGATCCAAGTAGTACTGACTTTATTGATACAGTCATGGAAGAAGTATTGTTTCCAACATATAGGGGGGGCTAAGATTAAGAGTTACATATATTTTCACAAAATATGCATAAAAGAGTGACACTTCCCTACAGGGGCAGTGCCTGAGGGCACTGATCAGAGATATTTTTGCAATTCAGAGATGTAATTGCTCAGCATTTTTTTTCTAATATAACTGATTTTTTTTTTTTTATTTTTTTTTTTTTTTTTTTTATTAACCAGAGTGATAAGTAAATTTTTGTGACTTATGTTGGCTGCCTTGAACTGATTTCCTCTGGATAAGGAAGAAGCCATGTGTATCACCTCCACTCCTTTGAAATTGACCCCAAATCCCTTTTGTGTGTGTGATACTGGTTTCTTCTGATTCCCAGAGTCTGGGACTCTAATTCTGATTCCCAGAAGTATGTGCTGTGGCACTGGGAAGAAAGATGAACAAGGCAGAGAGGATTCCTGCTATTTGCTAATTGAGACACTTAATACCTCATGTTGTAATCCTCCCCTGCTGGTGCATACTGCTTCTTCATACTGAATATATAGGGAATTTTGACTGTGAAATTATACCAGAGTCTCAACTTACTTAAACTCTTGAACCCACTCAGTCTTACCCATAGATACAATCTCACATCTTGATTATTCTAGCACACAGAGGGTGTGAGAAAACTACACATTTTTTTCAGCATGTGCTGCAGATCACAAACCTGTGGCTATAGTCAGTCTCATTTTTCACTGAGTCAAAAAATATAAAATAAAGACCAAACTAATAGCTGAAAACATTATACTTTAAACATCAAATAAGTTGTCAAAATCCTGCCTAAGAAAAGTAACAATAAAGAGTCTTTAAATTGATTAGGCTCTTTGGAACCTCACCAAAGGATAAATAAATGAGTGCTTGCATTATTACAGTAATGCTTGGATGGCCATTTCCTCACCAGATTTAGTCATCACATAGCATTATCTCAGAAACGATAAACTCTTTTCTACAGCCCATCATTCACTGAAAGGAAGAATTTAAGACCATTCTCTGCTCACGTCCAAGCCCATGCTATCTGAGTGGCACCAGTGAGGAGAGCCAGTGAAACCTTGGTCCTGTCCTAGGGCAGAAATGCAAAGCGGTGTGGAATAGCAGGCAGCAAAAGAAGGTGACTTCAGTTGTAGGGTTACACCATGGGTGATCTAGAAGAGCAGGCCTGAAGGCCTACAAAAGCCTCTTCCCTAGGCCCGGTGGTAACCATGGAAACACTTCCAGGTCATCTGAGATGGGCTAGAAAAGATGGACTGTGGGTCAGTGACCTTCTTGACCAATGGCCCGGGAAGATTGTGGTTAGTGAGCTTATGTGGTATTATTTACACCTTCCCATAATAGGTAATATTTAGGGAATACTCCAGGTGAATGGGTGAAATCCTGGGGTTTGCTCTTCCTGTTTATATGAGGTTCTATCCTGTTTGTGCACTGGTATTTAAGTAAACCGAGCTGCGCAATGAACGTCTTTGCACTTCCCCGTCTTGCATGTGCAGTCCTGGCCCGGCGTGAATGCTTCATTCCATGAGTCTCTGCTTCGTTCTAAACCAAGAGAGGAATATCAGCTGGGAGTGAACTCCCGCCGACTGCAGCGCGGGGGAAGCTGGTGGGTGAGGCTTCTGCTGCTCTGTGCCTGTGGCAGGGGCTCTGCAGGAGCGTGTGCTGCCGCAGGCACGCAGCCAGCACTGTTAGCATTGCCTGCAGCAGCAGGAACGCCTGCTGGGAATCCTGTCCCTCAATACCAAGGATCATCGTGATGACAAGGATCCCAGCTTCTCCAAATTCCAGTTCAATACCTCAGCGTCATCCGTGTTGGGATCCTTGACAAAGATGAAGAGCGGAACAGCCTGGGAACAACACTGTCATGGGTTGGAGCTGAAATTAATTGACAGTTTCTTAATCCAATGGCGCTTCTCCGATTTTGAATATTTAAACCTGCTGGAGGTGTGAAAGAGCTCTCTTTGATCCAGCTGTGACTGGGAAAGGAGGGGGAGAGGGGGACAGCTCCGGGCCTGGCCCTGGGGAGCCAGGCCAAGCTCACCTCCCCAAATGCCAGGGCAGGGGTCCCTGGCACGCATCGGGACCCCCCCCCAAAAGCTGCAGGCAGCCAAAGAGCAATGGGGGGCTGCAAGGCAGAGATTGTTCAGAGCGGCTCCCAAGAATCAGGGAGGGGCTTCCCCTCCCCCACTCCACAGGGTCCCCCACGGGGCTGGAAAAAAACGATTTTCAGTTTCCTCAGACTGAAGAAACTGTTAAACAACTGGCAGCATCGAAGGAGAAGAGCTTTTCCTTCAACAGAAGCTGTTCACCATGGAGTTAAAGCTGGAGAAAGAAGTAAAAAGTAAGTCAGGCAGGGTGAAACGGAAGATGGCAGCGGAAAGAAGAGAGCGGAGCCGTGAGGGGCACGAAGCTTAAACCGATTCTTTTGCAAAAACATGGTAAAGAACTGTAATACCATAAACTGTTCTGTTATCCATTTAGAGGACATGGGGGGAATTGAGAACACCCATGTTTGGATGTTCAGTGCAATGGACTGTCTCTGACCAGACAGGTATTGCAGTGGCAGTTCAGAAACCACGCGGAAGCAGAGAGGAGACCTCTTTCTTTTCCCTGGACTTTGGAAAGACTTTTTAAGAACTCTAATATTGACCAGAAATTCCATCTTTGTTACTCTCCTTGCTCTCTCCCAGAACACCTGTGAGGAGGTCTCTGTATGCCCTGAAGTGATAAGGGCTGGGGGAGGGGTGGTGCTGGCAAAGAAAGGAATGTGGGTTTTTTTTTTTCCTTTTTACTTTCTTAGCGTTCCTTTTCTTTTAATCCTACCTAGCAACAATATACTATCTTTATACTCTAAGAAGTTTTTGAGCCTGTTTTGTCATTTCTCCTAATTCCTATCTCGCAAAAACAAGTAAGTGAACTGAATCACCACTACAGTTGGTGTTTCTCCTTGGTCACTGAATCTGACCCATTACAAACTCTCACAGGCACCAACCTACACTGATCTGCCTGTTGTCAGTCTGCTTCCCTCATCAGTGGGGTGAGCCAACAGGTTTAGCTGGAGAGCAGAAGAAGGGATCTGGTCCTACTTGCTCTATATCAGCTACTTATTCCCGAACACCCACGGAGGATCTGGATTTGAATCCTTTGCCACAAAGTAGCACAGCAGGAATGGAGCTTGTTATGTAAATTCTTGGAAACGACAATGGAGTCCCGCTGAAATACACAATAAAAGTGAACCTACACAGGCTAGCTTAGAAAGATGACAGGTACTCTACTGCCCACCCATATTGTATGGGTGAGCAACTCTGCTGGTAAAGATTCTGAATTTGGTTACATGTTCAATATCCAAAACAGCAAAGATCTGTTGGTAGCAAATAGGTTACTGCTGATAATAAGGATGATGAAAGTCAGAAATAGATGGTCTGAATTTCCTCAGTATCATGGCAGTAGACCTCTTGTCAATTTTGTATTGTAGACCTCTTGTTAATTTACTTCTGATTCATAGTGGTGTTAACAAGAGCAGAAACAGTCTGTGCATATATAGGGCATTAGTATTTTGAGTGTATCCATGTCTTAGGATTTGCATGTGAATATGAAATAATTCTATGCAAGTATGGGATGGGATTTAATTGTTTTCTCAAACAGTTGTTTTCTCAAATTGTTCTCTCCTTATCTTTCTGGAAGCAGTTCAGACCATCAAAGAGTTGTTGTTGATGAACTCACTAATTAATTTCCAATACTTAACCTTGTATTTCGCTTCATTACTGGTGCTCCGTTCCCCCTAGTTTTACATTTGGTATCAGAAAGTTCATTTAGAATCCAGTCAATCTTCCAGTGCTAGCTCTGCACTTTAAATATTTTATTCAGTAAGGACACAATGGGAATAATGTTTGTATCTGTCAAGGAGATGCACGAAAACTTCTGAGCTGCATTGTCTAGAGAAAAAAAACTCCATACAACCAAAGAAAACAATCAAAAATCCAGGATGATGGGACTTTAAAAAAACCCCAAAAAACTAAATTAAGTTACCAAGGTGACTGGTTATATAAAACAAAATAATTTATAGGCAACCAACAAATTTATAAAAGTAGACGGCTGAAATCCTTAGATTAAAATTTTATTTTAAAATTACTTAGTCAGATAATTGCTTTTATTATATTTTATTTCCTTTAAAGGTTTATTGTTTGCTTGTATTATTATCTTAGCAGCTCAGGGGATAAATACTTTCAGGAAAGATAGAAGCTGCAATTCAGTGTTTAAATGTCAATATTGCATCTGATGATCTGCCTGTGCACGAGGTCCAAGACACCTGAGGTTCAACCTCCTTCTGAGTTGAGGGAATTTTGGTGTGGAAGGGGAATGGTGGGGGAATGGTATGGAGAAAAAGAAAACATGTTTCATGCTGGTCAGTCCCCTCCTGCCTACTTGTGTAACTCCACTTTCTGACACCAATTCACATAGGCAATGAGGTCTAAAAGCACACAATGAGGCTAATTAATCAACAGAGCAGTTTATGGTTCTGGTAGATTCTCACTCAGTGAAGATCTGTAAATGAAGATTAGATGCTTCCTCTTTTGTCTACAGAAATACGTGTTCTCAGACTTGGAACAGGATCAAAGTCAGGAAATGCCCTAGCCAGCATTATTTCAGAGATTATAATATATCCACTGGCCATATATTTTATTAATTCTTATTTTTGCTGTGTGCACCAGTACATTGTTGTTCTTTAAGTATATGGATTACAAAGACCATTACAGGTGACATTAGGCTTTCTCTATCCATAGTACATTTGATATAAACACGCTCTGTCTCTGCAAGGAGTCCTGGGAACACTTCTGGGCTTTGGGAAAGGACGTACATCTTGGCTCTGGTTTGCCTCTAAGTAGGAACAAGACCTGAATTTGAACCAATGCTTTCACTCTCTTCCTCCCCTTCTGTGCACTGATTTTCACACAAGGACAAAAACCCAGGCAATCCAGCAGGACTGAATTCGTGGTGGGCCTGGCCATCTTCCCAGCCTGGGTGATTTGGGAAATCAAGACCTGGAGGCATAACACCAGCTATGTCACAGGTCATTTTAGTTTGGTCTTCATCCAGCTATAACATATTTTTCTGTCTTGAGTATGTATCTGTCATCCTATTTTGGCTCTCTTGTGGTTCATCTATTTTATTCTCTTGTAGGACATGGAGAGAGCCCCAGACTTCCTAAATATGATTGTGTGGGGTTTGATGCAAACATGTAAGGAATGCCAAAAAAGCTTTTCTAGTACTCTGTGATGTCTAGAAAATTGGGCAAAGCACTGAGATGACAGGTGAGTTGGAAGGAATAGAGAAAGGATGAGAGGGTATGGAAAGCAGCATCATGATTCTGAGTAAAAACACAAAGAAATCATGTAGAAACTCTCACCAACTTTGGTATTGAATGAGACAGTTTATGTACAGTCTGTAAGTTTCCACTCAATTTTTTTTTTAATATAGAGATATCACTACAATGTGTCTGTGACATCAAGAATCCCTGTTGGGTCCGTTCTTGAATGTGAGAAAAATGTATCATCATTATGTTAATGACTCTCTTGGCAGTCCCTCTGGGAGTTTTTTACAATTTCCTAAAACCATTCGCTGGACAAGACTTCCTTTGGGACTTTATTAACTGTTGATACTTTTATGCTTTCCGGAAATTTTGCAGTGGAATATATTCCATATTTTCAAGCACTGTATGCAGTGTATCTGTAGCTTAAATTTTGTGTCTCGATATTTACATGTTCTGAGAAACGAGGCATCTTGTGACTGAATTCATAACATACCAACTCCTGACTCTGACAGGTTGCACCCTGGGTGCTTACTGCTCTTCCTGGATCTGGTGGAGAGGAGAAGGCACGGGCTCCTCTTAAGGACTAAGAACAAATTCTGCTGGGGCAGAAATGATGGC
Source organism: Daphoenositta chrysoptera (assembly GCA_013397915.1). Lineage (NCBI taxonomy): Eukaryota > Metazoa > Chordata > Aves > Passeriformes > Daphoenositta > Daphoenositta chrysoptera. The sequence continues at coordinate 333,495 of VZRO01004734.1, read as the reverse complement.
TGATATCATCAGTGGTGCACAGGATGTTCTCTTAACCTGCTGGATTAAAGACAAAGTTCCTTTTGAGTTTCACAGTAAATATGATGCCACTTATGTTCTGGGAGAACAAAAATATGTAGATGAAATATTAATTTTCTTTTTTTTTCAGTTTTACCTTGAATTTTTACATTTTAAGTTGGATCAGAATACAAAATTAGTGTTTCCACCTTCCAATTTTTAGCATTCTAGAGCTTGCCTTAACCAAGCTGGGATGGCAGGAATATCACCTTTGACAGTTTCAAACCCCTCAACAAGAGAAATCATGTCAGAACCATAAAACTTGGGGCAAGATCAGACACAGCTGTCCCTTAGGATCAAAATAAAAGGCTCCAATCAGACGGAAGAATTGAAGAAACATCCTTTTATCTTCACTTTTTTTTTTGAGCATTCAGATTTGATCTTTATTGGCATGGATGCAAAAGCATATTATAAACTTGGATGCTTGAAATTGCACGAAGTGAATTTCAAATAGCATATTCATTTAGAATAATCTGAATTTGCAAATCATGCTGCATTAGTAACTCCCATAGTTTACAAAAGGGAATGATATGGCAGGAGGGATGTAATTATCCAAAGCAAACAACCAAATGAACAAGCACACATTCAAAGTAAAAACAGATTACTGTGGACTCCGCAAGATCCTCATACAGGAAAACAAGTTTCACAAAAATAAAGAAATTCAAATGCCAACCATATGAAATAATAAAGATAAAGAAGCCAAACTCAGCAAATTAGTTCTTTGGAATTAGATAAATCTAATTCTATTGTTTTATAGTTTCCCACCACATGCTGAGTATAGTCATCAGCTAGGGCTGTTTATTGGTGCCTAACGACCCACTGCTGTCCATGAATCACAGTTTTACTAATACAGGCATAACTTAGCAATTTCTTTCCCAGTCAAAGTTTTTACATATTTGGGAGATGCTTAACTTTAAAAAACTGTCCAGGGATAAAAATTCAAGAGGTCTTATCCCAGTGTTTAGCTGTATTTGGAACAGATTGCCTGGGAAAGTTCTGTAATTGCTGTTGTAATGAAGCAACTTCTTACATGCCATGAATGTCTAAACTAACCAGAAAAAAGTGTGCTATGTCAGGAAGGTCCAGAGCTGTAATCACAGTCCCTCGCTGATAAATATATAACTCACTGAAATATGTGTATATAACTCACTGATATCTATATGTCTACATATCTCTATATCTATGTATCTATACCTCTCTATATATTTATATGTATCTCAGGGAATTATATAGGTTTATAAATATATATATATAGATAAAAGCATACTCTGGTTACCTAATTGTGCACATCATCCACTTAGCTCTAGATTTATGAGTTCACTGTCAGAAGCCAATATTGAAGGACTAACTGGAGAAAAGGACCATTTTGGTTTAATTATCACATACACCATTTAACCTATTGGTAAGTGGTTTGCGAGAAGAAGATTCTTCTTTAACTGTGGAAGAATTTTGGATGGCACCTAAAAGATTTGGGAGTGTCGGATTTGAAATGGCCTCTGAGGAATTGTAGGAAGATCCCCCAGTGCTCCCTGGGTAAGCAAACAACTGGCAGATAAAATCCAGTGGTAATTAGTGCTTATGGGTACGGCCTGGGATTTGGAGTGCCTCATTCCCACAGGCTCCAAAAAAAAGATATTTATGTCATTGAATCCTTTGAGAGTCCAGGCCAAACTAAATTGCCCAAGGTCACAGAGAAAGCCTGTGGCAAAGTGAAAGACTCAACCCAACTTTGCTGAAGCCTCCTACAGCAACTTTAAGCATAAACCCATAATTTTTTGTCCTTCATCATGCTTAAAATTGGGGCCTGTTTGCAATTACTTGTAGACACCAATAAAATTCCATGACCCACAGCGCTAAAGAAAATCTGTTTCTATTTATCCTCACTCCAAATAAAGTAAAATATCTTCCAGATCTTCATTCTGGCTGGCAGGGTTCTCCCCAAACCCTCTCACCTACATATTTCCATATTTCAGACTCAGTATTTAATACTAGTGATGCAGTTGCATTTCCATAATTCAGCTGTTCAATCAAGGTCCTCCACCTTTTTAAATGTGTAAGTCATAAATATGAAAAAAAAAAAAAATACTGTGTGCAATCTCTGCTGACTGAATTAAAAGTCTTAAAGAAACTTTCCATGCTATGAGGACTGTGAAGGATTTGGCAGAAATGGTGCTAACAATTAAAGCAGCCAGAGACAGATTAAATTTGCTGATGACAGCTCATTTCTGAGATGGTTACAGCAAAAGTCTGATAAACGCTTATCTGAAATTCACAGTTTTGATGAGGCTTCTGCTTGTACCAGGAGAAAATGAAACACTTTAAATAACATGTGATCCTAGGGAAAGGTCTGCTTGGTATTGCAGAGGGAAGCTAGGCATTTCTGCTGCAGTTATGATTGTGAATTATTATAACCCTTTGTTTTCACTGCAGGAAAAATAAGTTTAAACTGTGTCTTGTAAGTGAAACCAAGGGCAATTTCAATCTCCATAGAAAGGTTTCAATGTTTAAGCAAAGGATGAAAAAAGAAAAAAAACAAAAAAACAAAAACAAAACAAAAAAAAAAAAAACCAGAATGAGGGATATATTTGAAACAACAGAAAAATAAATGTGGGTTCTTTTTCAGGCGTTTAATGGGAGAAAGAATCAGCCATCTCAGTATATTCTGAATTCCTCAAACCCAGAGGTAATAATCAAGCAGAACAGCCCTGGTGTTACTCTGGTGTGAAGCACACAAGCATTGCAGGAGAATCAGGTGAAGAACGAGCTCAGTTTGTCTGAATCGCTGCAGGTCTGTGGTTCCTGCACCAGAGTCCTGTGTAAGACCTGGGACTGGAAAGTTCAGCAGAAAAATTAAAACTCCATGTCTGGTCCCTTGGGCTGAGCTTAACTATGAGGATTTAATCACTCCAGTAGCTTTTAAGGTGTTTTTCATAGGTGAGAAGCTACTAAGGTGTACAGCAGAATCACATCACAGAATAAAAGACAGGAATATGTGGACAGATGTTATTCCAGGCAGCAGTCAGGGCCATGGAGACATTAAAAGAAACAGAGCTAACTGAAAATGAACTGAGAAGAAAAAACATTTTGCACACATGGCACAAATAGACAGTGGAACTCATTGTCAGGGAACCAAAGATTCAGGCAGAATTTTTAAGAGTTATTAGCACTTAAATGGCTAATGTATCTTCTGGAGGGTGTTTTTAAAAGGCTGTCAGAAAAATATTAAACTTCTGTGACAGGAATGAGTAGGAAGAATATTAAAAAGTATTTTTTTTAAAGTAAGAGCAACGTCTTACTTAGAGACAATAAGTGTAGAACATCTATGGAGAAAAAAAAGAAATCAAACCCAAGCACAAAAAAACCACTCAGCTTTGTCCACAAAGAGGATTTTTGTATTTTTCTCTAAGGGACCTATTTTGACTCTTGCCAGACTAATCTTGCTTCTGATCCAGGATGGTAAAACTTGTGCTTGGTAAGTTTAGGATGATTTGAGAAAAACTGTGAAAAATAAAGAAGAAAGAGAAGGAGAAGGAGAAGGAGAAGGAGAAGGAGAAGGAGAAGGAGAAGGAGAAGGAGAAGGAGAAGGAGAAGGAGAAGAAGGAGGACAAGGAGAAGGAGGACAAGGACAAGAACAAGGAGAAGAAGAAGGAGAAGAAGAAGAAGAAGAAGAAGAAGAAGAAGATCAAGAAGATCAAGAAGAAAAAATTAGGCAATAGTAATTTTGAAATGAAAACACAATCGGTTAAAGCTGTGGCATACAGACACCTTTTTCTTGTACTGCATTTTATATATTAGATTACTCATACAGGGATTTAACTAGAAACATATCTTTTATTAAAATCATATAAATAAAAATATGTCCCTCTGCCCTCCAGCATGTTTACAGATGCATTTATTTATTTTACAATATTCTATTTAATTAAAGATCTGCTGTTATAGGAATAAAACTTTCTGAGATGTTTATATCTGCAAGATAAAATGGGACAGGTTTGCAGTGGCACAATTGACACCCAAACCCACAGTCTGCAGATATGATTTGTGCAGAAGTTGGATATTGCACAGTTGTGTTATCAGCTAAACAGGGGCTTACAAACTCAGCATTCAGTAAATTTGAATATCTCAGTGGCTGTATCTTGCTAGTTCTTTCCCTGTGGAAACAGGGGATTTTAATTTTTTTTGGAAAGCCCTTAATTTTTATTCAGTGGAACTTGGGCAGAGGTGCAAGAGGAAAATTCAAATGTTGACGTGAGCTTTGTCTTCTTTGACCCCCAGAGAAAACAGGAGGAGGCAAAATTGAATGAGTCAAACTTTGTCAGAGTCTCCGAAATTCAGATTTTGGGCTTTGCTCTAGGACTGCCTTTGGCTGATGCAGTAACCTGTCCATGACAAAGAGTTTTCCCCACATCCCGGTGGCCACTCACTGCTCTGCAATTCTGATTCCTCTGCATTTGCATTCCCTGCCAGGTCATTCCAGACCAGCAGTTCACACACTCTTCAATTACACAGAACGTGCCACCTTTTCCATGAAATTATTAAATTATTCCTTTGGATGAAAGGTGATTTTCCCCTGTAACATCGTGGTTCTATTTTGAAACCAAAATCCAAAATTTCTTTGGGCCATTTTTGGTTACAAAAGGGTATGAAGGATACAGGGATTTACTTTTTATTAGGGACTAACCTCAACTGTGCCTATAGGCATTATTTGAAAAAATAATTGTCTTATTCATGCTTTTTCTATGATTTCTAATTCATCTTTGAAAATCTCAATTGTCTGTCTTCCTGAAAATTAATACCAAGAATAAAATTCAAGATCTAAAAAAGTAGAAAATGAAATTAATATCCTCTATTTGTCATATTGCATAGTAAGTATTATACAATTTTTAATTTTTATTTTCTTCATAATTCTGTGGGAAGCATGGGGAAAGGATGCAATTTTTTCAATTTTTTTTTTTTTTCCCAAGATAGATAAAAACTTCATTTCTGAAAATTTAAGGGAAAAATATAAGAAAGAGGAGATTAATTATCCTAAGAAAAAAGACAGGCTTAAACAGGTCTATAAAATTTTAAAACAACCCCAACCAATCAAAAAAAAAGAAAAAAAACAAAACCAAAAACCAGAAACTCACCACAATTTGATACTTTAATATACAGTTATACATTTAATTTTAATTATAAGTTTACATTAAAGTGTGATAACATATGTGTTGCAAAACACGGCACAGTTTGTCCAGAAAGTTTTCCAGAGGAATGTAAATTACCAGTTTTGATTTCCCCATGTGTTTTCCACTCTACATCTGAAAACCACAAAAAACAAATTGTGTTAGGAAGCTGAGTTTGCTTTCAGAAAAGTTCAGATAATGATTAAATTCCGTTTTTTTTTTTTTTTTAAATTTTTGAATTTTTGTTTTTTTCAAATGGGAAATGGAAA
>VZRO01004734.1:215424-308540 GCA_013397915.1 Daphoenositta chrysoptera | reverse complement strand
GGCCCCTTGGGGGGTTTTTTTTTTTTTTTTTTTTTTTTTTGTAAAGTTCAAGATGATTAATTATATGGGACTCAAGATATGTAAAAGTTATCCAAGTTTTCACCATTAATCACATAAATGAACAGAAAATAATTAGTTCGTAGTGACTTTCTGGCTTATTATAATCAGCCCAACTCAAATCGACTTAGCCCAGAGAGCCAAATATAGCAAGGAAAAAAGCTCGAGGCATTTTTTCGCTATGTGTTGCCTGTTATCACACAGTGAGGTTTCTGTTCAAATGATGTGCCTTATTAAGGCAGGCGAAACCCATTTAAACAATGTATCAGAAATGCAGACAAGCTGCAGAAAAATACATGTATAAAGGGTATATTTTTCTTGAAATTTATTGATGGCTAAGCCTGCTAAAACTTTAGAAAATGTGTTTTCTAAACCAGTGACATTATGTTTTTCTAGTAATACAGTTGGGGTTTTGTTTTTTTTTTTTTTTATTTTTAATTTTGCCGTCAGTCCTTTCTCCCCTCTTACTTCTCTTTGTAATGGACTTGAAGAATGGCAATTATTCCCTTTTATTTTACTGGCTTAAACCATGTGCTTATTAGAATAAATGTTATCATTACCCTTTTTATTTTATGATTAGTAATTTTTTATTTGATTGCCAATGCTTTTACTGTAGGCTTAAAGTCTTGAATATTACATGTGATTGAACAATAATAAAATGGAAAGACCTGGATATGATTCTTTCTTTTTCCTAATAAATACAACTTTATTTTCAGAGAGCTATTCTAAAGGTAGGTACCCCACCTTATGTTTAAACTGTTGTTTTTTTCTGTCATCTGGGTGAATATGAAACCTCATGATCTCTGACATTTTCATTGTTTGTTTGATATCATAAAATTACAGAAACATTGAATCATTAAGGCTGGAAAATACCTCTAAGATTAATGAGTTCAACCATTCCCCCACCAGTGCCATGCTCACCACTAAACTGTGTCCCAAGTACCACACTACACATGTTTTAAACCCCTCCAGGGATGGGGGCTCCACCACTGCCCTGGGCAGCTGTGCCAGGGCTTGGCCACCCTGTTGATAAGGTTTTCCCTAATATACAATCTAAACCTCCTCTGGCACAGGCTGTGTTCCCTTGCCCTGTCCCTGTTCCCTGGAGCAGAGCCCGACCCACCCCTGGCTGCCCTCTCCTCTCAGGGAGCTGAGGAGAGTGAGAAGGTCCCCCCTGAGCCTCCTTTTCCCCAGATAGGCCCCTCAGGATCCCTCAGCAGCTCCTAAGATGTTGTGAGGGTGCTCCAGACCCTTCCCCAGCCCTGTTCCTTTCTCTGGACACACTCCAGCACCTCAATGTCTTCCTTCAGCCCAAAGCTGAGCGCAGGATTGGAGGTGGCTGGGACTGTTGGTCAATGATGGAAAATGGCTCAGGACACTTCTGATGGTTGCCTCAGTCCCCTTGAGTGGATCCCATCCCATCCCATCCCATCCCATCCCATCCCATCCCATCCCATCCCATCCCATCCCATGGACACAAACACATGTTTTAATGCAATATCAGGACACTTCCCACTTCCCCTTGGATTATGAGGGCTCCGTTCTGCTCCCAACCTTGTTTTCCAGCTGAGGGTGCCTGGAGAGCAACAGTTCTCACTATTAAGGATGGAGGCAAAGAAAGCATTAACTACCCCAGCCTTTCCTTTTGTTACTGTGTTTACCCCCATCATCCAGTAAAGGATGGAGGAATGTTAAATTGTATGAAAGTTTGCATCCTAAAGTTTGGAAATTGTGGTGTCATCAGGCTGCTCAGACAGACATCCTGTCAGGTGAGTTCCATAGCCAGCACACTTAAGCAAGTAAAGTGATAAACTTGTGAGTACATAGGAGGGTTGTCAGTGTCACATGTCACTAGAATTGTGATGTTGAGTCAGAAAAGAGGCATAATTGGGTAAAAACTCAGACAGGATCCCAGAATTTTCTGTGGCATCAATAATGGAGAGGCAGGGCTCATGAGATGTTTCTTCTGATAAATTTTTGCCCTGTAATTACACACTGGTGATGCAGCAATCATTTCCTGGGCTTTGAATTATTATTTTTTAAAGTTTTTTTTTTAAAAAAAATTCCTCTGTTTTGAGAGCTGCCTGGAACTACAACATGCAACTAGGACAATTTAAATTAAAAACTGTCTCTAAAGGTAACATAGCTCAAAGGCAGAGATGAAATCTGGTCACAGTCATTTTCTAAGCTCAAGAAGAGAAGTCAGTGTATGCAGACTCCAGCCTCACAGGGTAGCAGCATGGTGGAGGAAGAGAGGTGGTCAGAAGCTTCAACTTCATCCTCTACAGAAAAGTTTCAAATATCAACTTTGAAGCAGTTATGTAACCCAGTATTACACTATCACAGAAACAAGCCTGTTAATAAGATTAAATAACTTGGCCTCCTTAAAGCTATCTACCTCTGTTTGAAAAGCTCTTTTTTAAAAATTATTTTTCAGTTTATTCCTGTACTGTAGAAGAGCTGTCAGTGGTTTCACCATGGAGTTTAAAACAGAGCATGGAGGTACCTGCAGACATTTAGATGAACAGGTAGCACCCATGCAAGTACCCAAGGAATGCTGAAGACAGAATATTCAGTCTTCCCTGTCATGAATTTGATATTTTCAGAAGGTCCCCCCTCTCAAATGTGTTTCATCACAGTAACCTTCTTTAAATAAATAAAATCAGTGCTCAATGCTTTTAAATCATCACTGTTAGAAAGACAAATGCCCAGTTTTGCTGTGGTCATTCAGAAAATGAAAACATGCAACCTGGGTCCCTTTTGATTTGGATGATTTCCCATTTCAAAGAGCTCTCTGCACAACTTTTCTGAGGAGAACAAAGACACAAACACCCCAGGAACTGGAAATAACAGCCAAGTTACAGAACTCAGGAACTCACAGTACATGAACTCTCACTGATACTGTTTTTTTTTTGTTGTTGGTTTTTTTGTTTGTTTTTTTTTTTTTGTTTTTTTTTTTTTTGTGGGTTCTCAATTAATTCTCCAGTAAAGTATGTTCCAATGATTACAGAACCATATCCCCACCAAGAATGGTTTCCTAAAACAGGGAAGTGTAATCACTTCAGAGAGAGACATTCCAATCTGAAATCTATAATTCTATAATTTAGTTCACTCCTCAGAATATGTTGTGACATCTCAGAAAACTTTTTAACTCTCTGGGTAGGGGATCAGACTGAAAATTAAAGGGTTGTGAGATTGTAAAGATTCTGTGCTCTGGTACCAACCCACGGAACCTTGACTTCATCACTTTGCCCTCCTGCTTTTGCACCCCTATTTTGTGTGTTCAGACTAAAATCTTGTTGGCAATGCCATTCCGTTATTACATTTGCACAATCCTGAGTGCAAAAGCAACTGGAAAACAGCAGGAGCCTCTAGCCACAAATACTGTAAATAATAATAGATTTCTCTAAACAGCAATGCACATACATCAAATAGCGTCATAACATAAAGATTTGTAATAAAATAATAATAAAAAAATTGAAATACGGTTGTTAATAAAACATGTCTTCAAGTTTTCTCTTTCATAGTCCATGTGTATGTCTTGGTAAATGTGTGTGTGTGTGTCTGCGACATAACAGCCAAATTAGATTTTGGATTTTGCATATTATATCAAAACAAGTGCAATCACAGTAACCATTTATTTCTTGGCATTTTCATTTCTTTTTTTTTTTTTAATGAACTTTCCCTGAGGACACTCTTACAATTGAGCATTTATTTATTATAAGTGACAAAAGGAATTTTGATTGTTCCAGCAAAGAAACACACTTTGATAAGCACACAGTACCACAGAAGAAAATAACAACACAAGTAAGTAATTAAAAACTTCGGAATTTAAGGAAGAAATTCTCTAGTGATATATCTCTGTAGAATTTATTGAAGTTATGGTAGAGATTTGGGGCCTCAGAAAAAGGAAACTCTTGAATATATGGCCGTATTTCCCCATTTGTCTAGAGGAACTTATTTTCTTCCATCTTAGGCAAAAAAAGGTCTTATTAATGTGAAATCTCAGCCTAACTTGTTTGGAAGACTGAAAACATAGAAATATATATATATATATATATATATACACACACACATATATATAGTTGGTTTGGTTTGGTTTGGTTTGGGTTTTTTGGGGGGTTTTTTGGGGTTTTTTTGGGTTCTTTTTGTTTGTTTTCATATTTGCACACGTGGTGGGAAGTAAAGGAGCAGTGTCACACAACACTGTCGCAAAGAGAGTCTCCATTAGGCATAAGATCATCCATTTTATCCTGGATGGGAACACACAAGGAAGTTGCCCTGGAGATAAAAGTTCCTATGCACCAGTTTAAAAGTAACTATTTTATTTCTTCTTTCACCTCCTTGTGAGGTTTTTTGTACCTCTTTAACCTGTGGTAAGAAAGGATGATCTAGATCACACATGGAAGTCAGATGAAAAGGAAATATTGTGGTACACTGTGCTTTTAAGCAGCATTATGTATGGAAACACCAATCTGTAAACTGCTTCATCGTACATTACAGCATTGCAAAAAAGATTCTTTTTCTTAAAATTGTCAAAAATACTTACAACTTAAAAACTTTTCTCTTTTTTTTTAATGTTGTGATTGCTCTGTGTATGAGGATTCGTGTCTTAGTATTTCATAGAATGTTAATAGCTAATGGCTTACATCTGATAAATATCCCTCCAGCTGTTTTTTTATTCTCCTTTCTAAGAATCATGGATTCAGTATTTTTTTTCCCCATGGAAGTCAAATTATATGAAATGGTAGACAGCAGTGAAAAACTTATTATTCATTCCAAAGTGGCAAGACCTAAAATTTCTCCTGAGAAATGATGCAAATTTCTCCCTACCTTGATAATCCACTCTGGGTCACAATACTGCACCTATTGCTTTTGTGACACAGAATTTGGTGTTTGGATACAGTGGTTTTGGTGTTTAGTGTTTTTGTTTGGATCTTTGGGGTTTGTATTTTTTTTTTCTTTCTTTTTTTTTCCTTTCTTCAAAAAATCTGCCAGCTTTAAGCTGACCATTCATTCAGTTAACAGAAGACAAGATATTTGAGATAAGTATCAAATATGGGAGGGCATTGCTGCATCCTCAGGAGCATCGCTGGAGAAGGATTCGGGTGTTGATTGGGAAGCATTTGCCCTCCCTCAGCAAAGCACGAGGGAAAGCAAAAAAAATCCTTTTGGGAAGAAGACTTAGACAGTACAAGTATGGTATTTCTAGCAAATAAGATGCAGGTGATGTAACAGCTCCATCAGCAAAATGGAGGCGGTGGCAGGAGGCCTGGTTGTTTGGGGCAGCGAGTTTGTGTTCAAGAGAAGAGTGCTAGGAAGGCTCATCTGCAGCACTTTTTGTGAGGGGAACAGCAGCAGTCCATGTGAAATTATATGAAAATGTATGTGAGAATTTTTAGTAAAAATTCTTTGGGGCATTTGCCCAAATTTAGTCACAGCTCAAAATCTTTACTCCCGCCTTATTAGTTTAAAGCTGTGATGGAAACTCAAAGTGACAGCGCTGTCAACACACTGAGACATAATGCTACAGAGCACTGCGCTTCCGGGCCAGCAAACAAAACATCAGCTTCCAAGTGAAAAGGCATCAAAACAGGGGAAAAAAGCAACTGTATGCTGTGCATTATCACCATTTAATGCTATAAAGTAGAACAGCACGTTTACTAAGGAAAACAGGGGCAGGAGTGCACATGTGGGGAGATTCTCTTCATAGTAGTGCCATAATCAGGAATCTAATTTATTTATCTCTAATTTGCATGGTGATGGGATTGGCTATTGGTAGTAGCCTGCTATTAGTCTGAATGACTATAAAGAAAAAAGAACTTCCCTCTTTGATACACACATACGTAAAACAAAGAGAGAAAACCATGAAGGAAAGATCTAGTGTGTACTTCTTACACACAAAAGCAAGCAAGACAAGATGAAAAGGCTTTGAAATTATATTTAATGCTGCAGCAGCTCTGTTCCTGCATCATAACTCCATTAAACCCAACAACTGAAAGGAGACAAAGAAGCTTGGTCTCTTTGTTTTCTGTTGAAATTCAGACTTTTCACACCTTCCGGGGCTGCTCTCAGGCAACAGAGTGTAGATTGACCTGCAGAGGAGGCAGCACCTTCAGCTGCACTTCTTCGTGTGAAAACACAGGAGGAAACCACAAAATGAATAAACGGGCCCATGGAAAACATCACATTTCCTCCTTCCACCTGCTCCAGTCAGGTCTCCACCGCAGCCTCCATCTCTAGGGCTGAAGGTGTTGGTGGGAAGGAGGGTGGGGACCCGCAAAGAAATGACACAGAATGAGCACAGCTCGTGTGACTTCATGCCAGTGGTCAAACACCACGGGCTTCAGACCTTGCACAGGTGCCCTTCACACGGAACATTCGATTTCGTTAGAGAGTGACAGTGAGTCAAGGTATTCTTAGCGACACAATTAGACAAAGAGAAAACAGTATTTCTTCAAGATGTACATGGCTTCTATAAAATCTCTCTGATGTCTCTGGATACAGGAGGGCTTGCTATCCTGTGAGGTAAGATATGAGGTCTAGGAGTCAATCCCTGGAAATAGTAATGAAGACTTGAAATCTCTCCATTAATTTGACAAAAGACCAAATCTACTCACATCAGAAGCCCCAAACCAGCTCTTCTCCCACATACACATGCAAGGACACATACAGTCTTGATTGAAAATTTGCTTTCATAAAGTTTCCTTGTTATTGCCATTAATATGTGACTATCTTTACTACTGCAGGTAAATACTGTATTTTTAAAATTGTGCAACAAGGATTTTTAAAAAAGACCAAGATACTGAACTGTCAAGAGATTAAAAAAAACCAAAGAACAACACAGAAGAGGAGAGCACAATTAAAGAGCTTTAAGTCTAAATGGAAGTGCTAATCTGGGTATATTGGGAGAATTACAGCCACAGAATAAGTTGTCATACAGGGCACTAAATATACCAAATCCCTGGTGTTACAGCAGCACTATTATGAAATACCTGCAGTCCCCTGGTGAGATGCCAGAAGGAAAAGGGGAGGACTCTGTTCACTTCCTGCACCTTCTCCCTCATTGATAGAAGGTAAGGCAATAAAACCTCTTTGCTGGCATCATTGCATCCACTACAATCATCTCACAGAACAGTGGTGTCAACGAGGTGATGTCATTTTTCCTGTCCTCCTCCTACAACAAATACATTAGACAACAGTGGAGATTAAGCTTTAGAGATTTGGCGATCAGTACATTCTGTAAAACCTGACTTTTTCTTCCTCTGAATAATGGAAAACAAGCAACTCATCAGGAAAGTGAATAACACTGCAGTCCTACTGATGGTGCATTATGAAGGTTTTCTCCTAAACTTCTTTTCTCCTCACTTGTAACAGAAATCCAGAAAATTCTACAGATGTAGCTTAGATATACAAAGAAGTGACCAGAGCATTATTCAGCAATAAATTTTCTGCTGCATAATTTCTGAAAGAAAGCAGAACCAAAAAGAATCATCTCAGTTTTCCAAAACTGAGCCAATTCTTTCATCTGGTACAAAGACTCGATAAGTTTGCGAGTGCTAGTGATGAACAAGTCCCTGCAGAGCACCAAGAACCCAGTTGCTATGATGTCTGGGACTATTTGCCATAGTTTGTGTTCAGAAGTCTTAGTGATTTTATGTGACACAAGACTTTTGCTTTTAATATCATGCTACACTTTTCCTGCCTCTGTGTTTTACGTTCTTTATGTAATTTTCCACATCTGACTGGTTGAACATAAAGGAAATAGCCTTAGTACTGAACTAAACTGTGAAACAAAAGTATGAAAAAGTTGAATTTTGTCTCTGAACTTTCTTTGTGCTTCTTTGTTGGTGGCTCCAATTGGTACTGTTATTTGAGAAGCAAACCTAATTACAAACACCACCAATTCCCTTATCCCAGAGGTCAGCTTAAACCTGGCCTACAGATCTTCATGATAGACATCCAGGTAGTATCAATTATCAGAGTTAAGATGTCCTTAGAGTTTTGCTGGTTCAGACAAATTGAGGATATAGTTGTACAATTTTTCAAGCAAGGTATCTGCAAATTAATTTAATGAGAGTCATGACTAAATAATGTCATGGAGCCTCCAGCATCTTAATAGGAGCACTTAATGACACATCAAGACTTGATTTTCACTGTTTCACTTAGAATTTTTTAGGGGTATGCAACTGTTGTTCCTTATCTGACATCCCTGTGTCTATAATAGCAATTAAATAAACATTATTTATCATTACAGAAATTCTGAAAACCACACAAAATATAAAGCACTTCAAAAGACTTCAGGGCTTTCACCGATTCCATCCTTACACACTTTTCATATCTTCAAGGACTGATCAATATTCTAGCATGGAATTCACCTCACTGTGGCACAAACGTCCAAAAATCTGATGTTTGAACTAGCAGCCTGGGCTCCCTTCACAGAAACATTGCCAATTTCAAAAGGAATTGAGACATTTTACATTGATCTGACACTAGGAAGTAGACCTACCCCTTGCTATTGGCTGAGGAGGAAGATTAGCCTATCACCAGCCTGGACTCAGGACTGGATTTTCAGGATGATGTGGCTTGATTAATAAACCCCATTCATTCAATTTAGAATGATTCACAAAAGCATAACTCTTTTCCTTTTTTTCCTTCCCTCCCGCATTCAGCATAAGACACGTTAGCACCTTTCAGTGCTTTAGAAGAAAATATATCTCTGACACAAAAGATGCAAAGCCTTTGAGCTTCTGTGCCAGGGGAAGAGGGAAGTTGAGCTCAAAAACCCTGCTGATGTCCCACAATCTGGCAATAGCACAGTATTTGTTAGCTGAGGTTAAGAAGTGGACTTCATCCCACATTAGAAAGGAGAAATAACTCTACACTGTGTGCTAAACTGACCTGAGGGAAAATTCCCATTAGCAGGATATAAAACCAAGAAGTCTACTTGTATTATAAAAACAGAGTAATGCAACTTGTTCCAGGGGCACTGTTTGCTCACACAGCTCACAGGACAACGAGGCCTTATTCCTCATTGTGGCATCATTGCTGTAATGAAAGTAAGAAATAAATGCAATAAAAACACCCCAAAAGGCAGAATAACGCCTGCCTTAAAACTCATAAGATTAATAAAGAAAGGATTGATTTCAGGAAAGGAAATTAACCTGCTGAAGCAAAATACAGTACGCTCTGACACAGAAAATGCTCCCTAAGATCCCCATGGTAGTTTTGCTTGAGTAGGGAATGTTGGGCTCAGACTGTGAGTGAATACTGACAGTCTGTGCTATATATCTGGCAAGGTTTAAACACAAAACAACCATCTGTGGGGAGAAGGAATGGAGGGAAAGGACAGTACTCTGGTTCCCTGGACAGCAGACCTGGATCCCTGGCAGATAAAAAGCAGGAGATGACAGACGAAGGACAAACAGAGAGGAGTAGCCTGGGATCTGTGGCAGAATGTGAGAGGATTGCAGACTACATTCAGTTATACAGTGCTGAAAAGGATATGTACAATAATTGCCACTGTGCACAAATGCTGCCATCCATCTCAGAGCCCTTCAGTACTTAGGACACCCATTTGGTGACTCCTGAGCAGTTTCTGGTGTTTCGGCAGCTGCCTCAGCTGGTACTGCAGCATCCCTCTGAGGAAGCTGCAGATCTACATCAGCAGAACTTCGGGAGGATTGGCAAAGTCCATAGCAAAAGAAGACTTCCTATTGCCACCTGGACTCTGAAGGGGATTACAGTTGCACTGCAGAACTGGGAGCTCACATTCCTTGTGAAAGCCCTTTCACCATGATTGCTAAGTGCTGCACGTAGCTCGTCTCACTCCTTAGTAAGGTTTACTGGCTTAGGCTCAGCATTTTATTAACATTGCTATGAGGCCTGCTGACTGGAGCAATACTGAGTCTGGACAGTTCAGCATGTGCCTGGCTCCATGAGCAGGAGTGTTTCTAAATGCCTACATCACATTAATTGTATTTTGGGTACAAATACGCTGGTTTGGATCTAGCTGTAAATAGATAGCTCAAGGTTACATGCTAAGCCAAAGCTGAGAATTGCCTTCCCCCTCTCCATGTCCAGCCCTAGGCTATACTCTGATCTGTTAGTAGGTTATGCATATTCATGTTTTCATAGCCTCAGGAACCAGGACCTTGTACAAGGCCTCAGACATAGACAAAAGTCTTCTCTTGGTGGAGAGCAAGATAAAGCGATAGAGCAGAAAGGCAGACCATATGCTAAAGAGAGGATGAGGCCAAGGGAGGCTCCCAGACATCTCTCAAGGACCTCCAGTGAGCTTGAAAGCTGTTTCTTCTGCAGATCTTCTTGCCTGCAGATATGCTGTTTGCCCTTTGAAGGATGAATTCTCCCTCCAGCACAGAAAGCCTGGTGGTATGCAGAAGGTATGACTTTCCTCTCTCCTTGCAGCACCTTTGTTCCATCTGCAATCCAGTGGGGCTGTACTCCCTCCAGGCTATAAAACTGCCACATTAGGGTCCTGAAAGGGCCCTACTTCCACTCGAAGCATCTCCCTTGAGCATATGTTGAAGTACCATGTACAAAGACGAAGATCTACACACATGTAGCCCCACAGTCTTAATGTAATTGGCAACCCAATCATTTAATTGGATTTCCCTCCCTTCTCCACAGACATTTATTCTTACCTTTGGATTTTTCATACTAATGTAACAGCATCAAGCACAACACAGTGGATCCATTATCTGAGCCCCCAACACAAATTTCCTTCATCAAAACACCAGCTACAGACTACAGTTCCAATCCTCATAAATTACATTGGAAACCTTAATGGCGGTGTCATTCACCTCTACTGTTACTATAATGATACAACAAGAGACATGGATTCTTTAAAAATTAAAGTCTGTATATTCCTATCCATAGCAAAGCCTGCCTGTATAAAATATTTAATATGCAAATAGAAAATTATTAATCGGACCTTTACAAAACAAGGTGAAAGGCTTTCTCCTTTTCTTTCAATACAAATTCAAAAAAATATTTTTCACTGTGGCAAAAAAAAACCCCAACTTTCATAACATGTTTTTGATTCTGAAACCTTTCCAAGAACTCCTGCACAGAAACAAACAGGCCACATGCACCTTTGATAGTCAAAACTGGGTATCCCAGCTTAATTTCTTCACCAAAAAGGAACATAAAATCCTAAATGTCTTCTGCAGAGCCTGATCAGATCTTCACAGAGCTTGTCAAGTCTTGGCACATAATACCCCTGCAGCCAGAGTTGCCTAATTTGGACTGGGTTTGATAAATCTTTTAAAGTAGGACTGATTCTCCGCTGGATTAAGTTATGGATGTCATGATGATGTATGATGGAAACAATACCTTCAGTGAGTTTGTACCATTCTCATTAGAGAGTTGCCAAAACCTACAGATAACAGAGCCAACTCACAAACCAGCACCACCTTTGCTGTTCTGATACTACAGAGACACTCTGGCAGCCCTCGTGTAATGCAAGGATCAGACACAACAAATACTGAAGGAGGTTGCTTTAAAACAGAATCAATCTGCTTTTCATCTTAGTCTTGCAGTTTTTCCAGCAGATTATTCACACAATTGTCCAGCATTGTCACACTGAGCATAATTCACTCATCCTGAGCACACATAAAGTGCAACTGGGGAAAATCGACTGACAGTGATTCATGTAAGGAAACCAATATATGTGATACAAATGTACTTGAGGGGTATCCAGTTGATTATCTTTGTTGGCTTCACTTTCCTTTTTTGACTGAACAGTCCAGACAGATGTTCTTTATACTTTTTTTTTTTTTTTTCCCCGTGTAAGACCTAACCCAATCTGTTCAAAATCTTGTACATTTTGTAAACTGAGGCATCATCAGAAACACCTGCATACTGCAGTTCCAAACAGGCAAATCCAAGCAAAATTAAAACAGCCACACTCCTCCCCTGAAATAATTAGAAAAATCCTATTAGAAGAATCCTAGTCCTAGAGAGTCAGAGGGGAAGTGATTTTGGATTAGGAGACATTGTAATTACCCAGGAACTGAAACAAACAAAAAAACCAAAAACCACAAACAAAACAAAACAAAACAAAAGTTGACCTCCCCAATTATTTTTGTTACAGAGAATTATTACTGTCTCTAGAAACAAAACACATACAGACTAGATTAAGGAAGTCCATTAATTGCTTTTATTTATTTTAGGGACCAGAGGACTTGAGAACTAGGGAATTCTGTTTTCTCTGCTGATTGCTGCCATCTCCCTAGGCCCCAGGGATGTTGCTCACAGGGAGAACCAAAGTCTGTATTAAGTGCCTTGGACAACACATCCCATTTATATGCTCCAAACAGCAAAGACACAGCATGGTAATTTCTTCCCTCCAAACATCACGAAGTCGTGGCTGGAGAAGGGTGCTGACTGCTGGATGTGGAAAGAGTTAATACAGATTCCTGAAGGAAATAGGTAGCTGTGTTTCTAGCACCAGAAGAGTGAAACAGTCCTTATTCTCTGTGTGACCCTGCACTGCCAGCTGCAAGCCTTTCACAGGCACAGGTTATTACATGGCACTTGAGGAATGCAATAGCTCCCCTCCATTATTCTGATGAGGTTTTTTGTATTTTCCTTTTTTTCCGAGAGCACTGTGTCTTTCCCTGGGAATAAGTCACCAGGAGGGAGCTTTTTAATCTGTCACTCAGGGACTCATATAAGCAAGTACCTGTATAACAGGGTTTGTGGGATCTGGGGAAGATTGAGTTCTTCAGTCAAGACTTGAAGGTGTGACCTCCTGATTTAGAAGACAGAGTGCTACTTCTGGAGTTTACCACTTCCACCATCCTCCCCATCTGTTTTTGTCAAGCTCAAGAATTGTGCTGCCAGTGGAAAAGGCTGCGGTTCTTAATGAAATCAGAAGTGCTGGGAATTAAATCTGTGCTTTCTGAAAGATCATCAGCACTATGTTTTAACCCCTTTTTCTTTCCTTTTTTTTTTTTTTTTCAGATTCCATTTTTTTCTCTGTTGACAGCTTTTAGATAATAGCTTTTCTTCTTTTTTGCAATTCATTTGCATTATTTGTTTACAAGGATGATCACTAGTATTCCAAGATATTTTTTATTACTGTTCTTCATTATAATGTCAGACAAAAGTGTAAAACAGACAAGCAGACAGACATATAGCTCGAGCAAAAACTCAGTAAACCACAGGAGACAACTATGGAGAAAAGATACAAATACTGATTCTGTTGGAGCGAATCTGAAAAACAAATGGAAGTGTAAGCACCAAATTTTCAGGTGATAAATAGTGGTTTGAATCCACAGCAAAGGATACATTACTCAATTTACTTCTAGGCTTACTTCCAGCTGTGTGGTAAGATGACCCTGACTGGACACGAGGTTCCCAACAAAGCCACTCTGTCATCCCCCTCCTCAGCTGGGCAGGAGAGAGAAAATATAACAAAAGGCTCATGGGTCAGGATAAGGACAGGCAGAAGTCTCTCGCCAGTTACCAACATGGGTAAAATGGACCCCGCTTGGGGAAACTCTTTAATTTATTTCCAAGAAAACCAGAATAGGGTAATGGGAATGAAACCCAGTTCCTAAAACACCTCCCCCGCCGCCACCAGCCCCCTTTATCTCGACTCGGATTTACTCCCGACTCGCTCGACCTCCTGCCCCCAGTGGCACAGGGGGATGGGGAAAGGAGCTGTGCTCAGCTCATCAGATGCTGCCTCTGCCTCTCCCTTCTCCACTGGACTCCTCACCCCCTTCCCCTGCTCCAGCGTGAGGAGCGTCCCACGGGAGACAGTCCTGCATGAACTGCTCCAGTGGGGATCCCTTCCACAGGGTCAGCCCTTCAGGAAAAGACATTCCAGTGTGGGTTCTCCACACGCCACAGGCCCTGCCAGGACNAGTGTGGGTGCTCCACACGCCTCAGGCCCTGCCAGGACCCTGCTCCAGCCTGGGCTCCTCTCTCTGCAGGCCCTGCCAGGACCCTGCTCCAGCCGGGGCTCCTCTCTCTGCAGGCCCTGCCAGGACCCTGCTCCAGCCTGGGCTCCTCTCTCTGCAGGCCCTGCCAGGACCCTGCTCCAGCAGAGGCTTCCCACGGGGTCCCAGCCCCCTTGGGACACCCCCTGCCCCAGCCCGGGCTCCCCCAGGGCTGCAGGGGGATCTCTGCTCCCCCGGGCCCTCCCTGGGCTGCAGGGGCAGAGCTGCCTCACCATGGGCTGTGCAGGGGCTGCAGGGGAACCTGAGCTCCAGAGCCTGGAGCAGCTCCGGCCCTGCTCCTGCCCTGCCCTGGCCCTGCAGGGCTGCTCCTCGCACATCCTCACTCCTCTCTCCTGCTGCAGCTGCTGTTGTGCAGGCTTTTTCCCCTTTTGTTATCCCTGAGGTGTCACCACCATCACCCACGGGCTCGGGCTTGGCCAATGCAGGGCCCACTCTGGATCCAGCTCACATTGGCTCTGCTGGACAAGGGGAGAAACTTCGAGTAACTTCTCACAAAAACCACCCCTCTAACCCCCTGCTACCAAAATCTTATCATGCAAAACCAATACAAGCTGAAACAAGAATGTGAAACCTGGAGGCTGCAGACTTTGGAACTGGTGGTGTAAAGAGCCATAGTCTCAACCTTCATCACCTGCCATGGCAGTACACCTGTCTACAGAACCTGAGGCATTTGGCATTATTCTTCATTGAGGCAGTTAAAATTGTTTCTAAAGATGTTTGGCCTTTAGAGAATCCTTTTCTTTTTTTCCATTGTATCTTTTTCTTTTTTTCCTTTTTGTGTGTTTGTGGATTTTTCGTTTATTTGGGTTTTTGTTCTGTTTGGTTTGGGTTGGGTTGGGTTTTTTTGTTTGTGTGTTTGGTTGGTTGGTTGGTTTTTGTTTTGTTTTCTTGGTTATTTTAAATTAAGAGAATGAAGATAGTACCAAGGCTGCACTCAGCACTGAGGAGTCAGAGCTGTTGACCTGTGGATAGAGCATAGGACAGGCGATTAAATTGGTCTTCCTGTCTTTCCTAATTCTCCTCTGTGTGGCTTCAGGCAACTATCTTCCCTATCATTCAATTCCTCCATCTCTGAAATAATAAATGATCATGAGCATCTTTGTAGTATTTATTGATAGTAAGATTTATTGTGAATATGCTTTTTGGGTGTTGTTATTGTGTTCATTATTGTTAATAGTATTGTTATTATTATTATTATGCTTCTGCACTGGTGAGAACAACTTAAAGCATATACCACTGTGCTGGGATCTACAACTTGCAGTAGAAAAACTAGCCTGAAAGATAACCTTGCCACTAACAAGGTAAAAATTAGAGCACCAAGCAACTCAATAGTCTGCCTCACTGATAACAAGGCTTTCAAATACCCTGAGCCAGATTCTGTTCTCAGCGAGATGAGTGAAAATCTGAGCGGTCCTGCTGAGGTCCACAGGACTACAGGGAAATTACTGAAAATCAGAATTTGGCCCGGTGGTACTTAAAATAAACGTGCTCACTCTGAAGGGCCTGATATGCCTAGGTGCTCAGTGTGCTACACAGGGAAGGAAAAACAACAGAGACACACACATGCTAATTAAAACTGCAGATGTGACTCGGTGGCTAGATTAAATAACACCTCTGGAAAGAGGGAGAGCTGCCAGATATAAAAGCAGAAAGCCCCTCAATTAAATTTCTCAAAGGGCTGTTGCTGATCTAATTTCTCCTAATTCCTAGAAACAAAACCGACAGCCCTCTCTTTCTGGGTGATGTCTGTCAGTGAAATGCTGACCCACACCTACTCCCAAGTGCACTTCGACTTTTTCTCCTTACAGTCTGCCCAGTAGCTCAGGTGGATTTTTAGAAAGATTTCTTAAACACTCTTATTTTCTCCTATTTTGGGTGAAAACAGACAGGCAGTGCACATGTGGGACTGAGGCTACCAGAACAGCTCTTTTTCAGCCCCTTTTAGTTGCAGAGTGAATGCAAAGACAGAGTTACAGACAGGACAACAGTCATCAATGCAATGGAAAACACATGGGTCATGTCTATGTGTGCTAAAGTCAGATCTTCACAGTGCTTCTAACCTCACAGGCAAAATCCCTCCTATTTCCACTAGACCTGGTTAGTTGGCTTGCAAGGGATTTACAGTGCCACTAAAAACGCCTGAAAATTTTGTTTTGTGTTATGGCAGCCACCGAGGACTTTAAAAATTCACATCATTGCTAAGGAAGAAAAGAAACAGCACGCCAAAAACTCTGTAAACGGAAAACTGGAAATAAAATAAAGCTAAGCCTCTCAGCCTGGCTTATCATTGCTGGAGACGGTGTCTCCTGTGGCTGCTATTCCTGCAACAGCTGCTGTGTGGCATTGCTCCCCTTCAGATGGAAGGGAAGCAGTGCTCAGCACAGCGAGTCAACAGCGCTGGCTGCAGTGCCTTCCTTCCAGACAGCCCTATTCCCTGTCCTCGTAACAAACTGTTCTAATTGTTATGTTGACTATTATGGCTAAAATTGCAATGCTCTGCTGTTCAATTTTTTTTTTTTTTTTGGTCTGTATTTCTATAAAGCTATGGGGAGGGGGAAAAAAGTGCCTTCTACAAAATATTTTTAAGGAAAAAAAAAAAGAAATGCCTTGAAAAATAATCTGCTGGCTATAAAATCTATTATGAAATATATTTCAATTAAAAGGCTACATAATTTATATGCATAAGCTTTTCTTCTGTCAAGTTTATATTTTTGTTGTCTTGTCATAATGCCCTGAAGTAAGTAAGTACTTCTGAATTTTAAACTTTAGCATCTATCTTAGCAATCATGCTGTGAAGATAAATATCCCTTGAGGAAGATACACAATTGGATCTTGTATACTAGTAAGTTAGGCTTTGTACCAGTTATTACTGCACTAGGAAGCATGGGGGTTCAATAACAACCATTAGCATTTAGAGATACTCTGTTTATGTTCAGTGCATTGTACATGCACCAGTTAATTAAAGCCATGCAATGGTTGTGATCCCGAAGCTCAGCTCTGGAATCCTTGGAAAACATTTGGGTGTCATAAAAGAGGGTGTCGTAAATGAGTTTAAAATGTTCATTAAAATTTCCCCTGGTGCTAAACTTTCTGTAGGGGTCTTTTTCCCAGGTCTCTTCTAGCACAGGGGACATGGAAGCAGCACGGCTGAGAACTCCTATGGTAAAAAAATACTTCAGAGCAACAGCAGCAGCTCCTGAAATGGAGGGCACATTTCATCTTTTCACCAGTTTAAACAGTTCTTGCACCCCTTTGCCTCATGGTCAGTGTGAGCCAACAGGGATCACTGGAAAGTTGTGGGTTGGTTTTTTTTTGGTTTTTTTTGTGGTGGTTTTTTTTTTTGCTTGTTTTGTTTTTTTGGTTTTTTTGGTTTTTTTTTAATAGGCTACATTTCAGCAGGCTCAGTACTTTGATCTGGTTTACTCCGTGGCCATGGAGAAATGCTTGGGGCCAGCACAACAAGGGAACAGATTGAGAAGAAAATGTCTTGGGACAGCAGAAGGGTGAGGACAGTCACACAACTGAGTATTCAGCTGTCACACACCTCAGTTTCAGGATGGTAATGGTGTCAGGTGTTTAACTTAAGCAAGAATGTGGTCACCTTTAAGCTAATCCAAGACTGCACTGTTATGAAAGCAGACAGCTTTCCTCTGTGACACAGCACCAGCACTCAGACGGCCTTGTGGTTAGACAGACCTTACTGAAAAATCCAGGAAAGAAAATTGTCAGGAAATGTGCTAGTAGTATGGGGAGGAGGTATTAATGGAGAGTGGGGAGTAAAGTAAAATATGTGTTTGTGCTTTCCTTATACCTGCAAAGATATGGAATAGCTGAATGGTGAAACTGTCCCTGTAGACTTGCTCCAGACTGGCCTCTGAAGGAGTTTCTTTCACTTTGCTGACCACTAAATAAATATATGGCCACTAGACCACCAAACTAAACACTAAATTAGTTTTTAAATAAAAGTTAGAAGCAATAAGGGCCTTTGAGCCAATGCACAGGGTCCTGGAAATAAACCTGATTTACCAGCACGTGACTCATACCATTCTCAGAAAGAGGGCCTCTGCTGAGAGTGGTCCTGAACCTTCTTTGACTTACATGGGAGCAATCTGTCCTCCTGATTGGGACAGGGAGCCTGTGGCTAACGAGGAGGTGGCCACTGCACTGGAGAGCAGGTGAGCCACAAGCAGGTCCCAGTCCCTCCCTGCTGGCTGCTGTCCCCCCACTCTGCCTGCCAGCTGCAAGGAGCCTCTGCGGTGGTTATTTGTCTCCACAGTCAGGAGCGAGGACTTGCTTTCAGGCACAGCCTTATTGATTTCAGTGTTGGCTACACTGCTTGTTTTGTAACCTGAACAACTTATACTCTTCTCTGCCAAGTTGCATGAAAGCCAAGCAGATACCAGGACCCCATAACATTTCAGAGAGTGTTACAACCTTTGTCCTGTGCTGTTATTGCCTTTAGGTTTCATAAGAGGTGAGGATCCAGATTTATGATTCTTATGCTTGCCAATATAAGTTCAAGAGCTTNTTTTAATTTAATCCTAGAGTTTTTTTTTTTGTTTTTTTTTTTTTTATTTTGATCTTGGCTCCTGACTTCCTACAGAAACAAAATGGTTGTGATCATGATCATTCTGCCTGACTCTAGCTCCCTTTTCCCTGCCAAACTTTTGGAGATCTTAGCCAGTTTCAGCTACTAGGGAAGATGAAAATTTATATTTAATTTTTAAAGTATTTTTAGGGAAAGTGGGGATCAGTTCCCAGAACAGCCTCGCCATGAAAGGATGTTCTTCCAGGAAGGATGACTGATCAAATGTCATCAGGTGTTACAGCCCAGCAGTCACCAAACATTTCTAATTACATTGATCTTGCTCTATCTTGTAGACTTTTAGGGGTATAGGTTGGCAGGAATATTCTGGGACAGTATGGGGACTTTTAGTTAGTTGCTGAAAAACAGGCTTCTGTAGTTTTGTTTCTAATGGATGATAGATTTATTTCCTTTCTTATCCCTGTTGACTGCTGTCCTGATTGTGACAATCTTGTTTTTATATAACGAATCTAGAGATACTGCCCCAGTCAGCTGTTCGATGCACTGGGAGCAACTGTCTGTCCTCAGCATTTGATACATTCTTTTCCTCTCTCCATGAAAGCCTGAGAAAACAGCAAAAAAAAAACCAAAAACAAACAAACAAAAAAAAAAAAAAACAAAAAACAACAACAACAAAAAAACCCACCCTTAAGATTTGCCAGAACTGTGTCTGATCTCCCTCCGTGGCTCGGGTAAGCTGGTGGGTAAGAGTGTGATGTACTAAGACTGTGCTTTGCAGCTGACCAACTGCTCAACTCAGATTATTCAGAGGAAATTTTGCTGAAACCATACAGGCAGAAATACCCTGCCAGTGTGGTACATGCACACACATATATCCAGGTACAGAAGGTTTGAGATTCCCTTTCTGAAGGTAAGTGCTGCCCTGATCAATTTAGATTGAGAGTTCAGGCAGTCTCACTTGCAGGTGAGATCTTGCCACCTATTTTTATTTACAAGTATTAATAAGAATTCTTAAAGAAATTTCCTAAAGTACAGTTCTTTTAGAGCTTTCCTCTGCCAGTCCAGTTTTTCTTCTCTGTCTCTCACTGTGACATCCCCCAAACAGCCTAGGCTGACATTTGTGATCACTGCTACCATCTCTTTGGCTTTACAGTATGGTCTTTAACCATCCTAGGGCTAAATTTCAGGCCAGTATGTGTTCTGTGTCACCTCAGCACCAGATAATCCCTCTGGGCATGATGCACACAGCAGATTCCCCCTCCTCTCAGGACAGTAGGGCACATACACATTGTACCACCACCCCACTCTTCCCTAGCAGATTTGTCTGTCCCTGAATGCATTCATGCACAGGAGCAGCAAATAAGAACTTATATATATATATATATATATATTAAAATATAAATACATAAAACAGAAAAAAAATATGCTCATACGTAGTGTAAATCAAATTAATTCTACTCAAGGCAAAACAGCTCTCCTGATATTCACTAGATGTGGGTTCACTTTATAATTTCTAGCAGTACAAGCAGCTGTGGTTCAGTTTTACCTGCAGCTTTCACAGAACACCAGCATTTTAAGCATGCAACAAAACAGCAAACCACAGTGTAGCCATTGCTTCCTTGTAGCTGGTTGCTTATTTTAGACAGGAAGAAATCTGTTCTTTTCAAAATATAATGGAAAAGATTACTAGCCACCAAATATATAGCAGCTGGAGGTGTCAGTTTGAATGCAGCACACACATCAAAATACAAACATTTTTAACAGGTTCTAGTGCAGAACAAAAAAAAAAAAAAAATTAGCAACACACTTGTTCTATCCATGCTCTATGCTTCCATGTATTTTTATAATTTAAGTATATTAAAAGAAAATAAAATCTGATTAATGCATAAAAAGAAAAGGATTCATTTTGCAGTTGTAACCTAATCGGCTCCAAATCTCTGCAGGTTGTAGGGCACACCACTGAGCTGAAGTCATGTTGAAGAAACAGCTTAAAATGACTCACACTCCCTGGTTTCTGGGTAGATTAGGTATTTGGGGGAGAGGGAGGAAAGGGGGGTGTTTGGGACTTTTTGTCATTCTTTTCCCAAAACAGAAAGGAACAGCTTCAAATGCTGCAAGCATCCTGTTTGAAAAGGTGACTTCAGAGTGCAGGACTACCTGGATTGATTTTCCCAGACATGGGAAGTGGCACTAGGTGGGCTGCGTGATCTCCAGACAGCTGTGCTCTTTCTTTGTGAAACGCTTTGAGATTTACGATTTCCAGCCACTGCTGCAAAAGAAAAAGACTTAGCAAAATTAAGAGAGAGAGAAATAAGTTTTCTATAGGATTTTTAAAGCAATCTGGACAATTCTATTTGCAGGGATATTATTCTCCCTTCAGATTTATCATATGATGCAGAAATTCTACAGAAGGGGTTGCATCCTTTATTAAATTAAGGGGCTATTTAGAGTAATTTCTATAGAATCCAATTTAATTTCTATAAACCCCTATAGGTTTCAATCCTTTTATATTCTGTAGGATTTCTCCATAGGGACAGTTATTAGTGGCTGCAGGATTTGATTCGCAGCAAAGTTGTTTTGTAGAAAGGAAAAAAATGGCTTCACCAGGAAAGATTTTAATGTAAAGCAATGTCTGCTTTTGCAGGTAAGATCCTTAGGCTGCTCCTTCAGCCAAACTGGGGCTGGATATACCCACAGTGGTGAAATAAAGCTATATAGGGGTACAGTGAACTTTGCCTGAGTGACATTTGGAGGGCTCAGTCTTGAGAAATCCACTTTTTTGTTGTTGTTTTTTTTTTTTTTCCCCGTTTTTTGGTATTTTCGAGGCAGACTCGCACAGCCATCAGCTGAATGGGAAGTCTGACTGCTTGTAGTGAGTAACTCAGGTATAAAAGCAAGTTCTTTTAAGGGGGAAATGGCTCCTTAATCTGCCATTTGGCAGAAGCTGGCAGTTTCTCAGCACCAAGTTGCATCCTATAGATCTACCTGTGATCGTACAGCTTCTTATTGCCCTCCCCATTACCTGACTGCTTGCCAACAATTTGAGGCTGCATTTTATGAGGCAACAATAAACACGGGCTCTGCCGAAGCCGGCTCGGAACAACGCGAAGGGCAGCAGCAACTCAGCCAGCAGCCCCAGCTCCTCTAGCCCGGCGCAAATGACTAACTGGGTAGGAAAATCAGATTCACGGACTCTCTTAAACACTGAATCACACTCTTGTGCCTAAAGTACTTCGCAAACACATGTTCCCAGTTGCCTTTCCAGCACGCTGCGGCCCTTTGAATCAACAGCGACGGGAAGGAGCGCAGACCCAGGGTTTCATTTTGCCAGCAGCCTGCAGCACGGAGAGCATGCAAGTCGTACACACCTTAAGTTTTAGCGGTTGCCATGGCGATGAAAGGAGGCATTACAAAATGCACAAGCTGTTGAACATGTTGCGGGAGCTGAGAGGAAGGGCTAAGAATAAACTTTGGGCTAATTCTCCGTAACGGCGCGCTCCCAGCAGCTGCTGCTTGCCCAGCATCGCATCCCAGCATCGCATCCCAGCATCACATCCCAGCATCACATCCCAGTTAAGCAGCTCGTTAATACGAGGCAGATTGGAGCAGGAGGGTGTTGCCCCGCTGAGCACTCACGGGCCCTGGTACCCAGCACAACGGCTGCAAATGGAACGCTCTAAAGAAAAAAAGGGCTAATTTTGTTATGATGATTATTATTACTATTTAATTCCTCATTTCCACGGGGCTGACAGATAGGATTGCGCCAGCTGGCCGCGTATGAATAACCTTTTTTTTATTTTAATACTGACTGCAAAAGTCCCCTCATGAAAAAGGCTGTAGTGATGAGCTGGAACAATAGGAAAGGTGCCCCTGCAGCTGAGACGGGAGCAGGAGTTTTGAAGGGGAAGGAAGAAGAATCTCACCCTTCACCATTTCTGTAGCTGTGTGTGCTCACTCCCAGAACCACAGAACAGAACCACAGAATGCACTGAGTTGGAAGGGACCCACAAGAACCACCCAGTCCAACTCCTGTCTCTGCACTCAAAAAAAAGGAAGCATGTCAGGGGGCCTGGCCCCTTACACTGGGACAAAGAATCCTTCAGGGTGTTTTTCAGAGTATTCCTGCCTCCCAAAACATCCTGACACAAAGACGTAGGATCACATAGAACTAGCAGGTAAATGCTCTGTGTGGTCCTGGTAGAAAGCTGGCCCGAAAGACAGTTTTTCATTTTCTATATCCCTCAAACCTGTGCCTCCCCACTCGCTGATCTGAGGCAGAATTCTTTAGCGAAGTCTTTTTTTCTGCCCGACAAAAACCCACTAGATGGCAACATCCCTCATCCCCTTACCCAGCACTGCCAGAGCCGGATCCCTCTTGGTGCAGGGCGCTGAGTGTGTTGGGGGGTGGCAGATAAGACACAGAGATCTTGGATGTTATCATGTGCTGAGATTTCCAAAGTGCAAAGAGAAACACATCAGCAGAAAATTCATTGCCAAACTCATCCTAGCTTTAAACAGAAATTTAACCATTTAACACCAGGCAAAGTGTGTTTTACCTGTATCTGATGATGACACAGAGAGTTACTTCTGAGCACCTGTGCAGATTTCAGGCACTGAAACTCAGAAAGCCCAGTTCATTAAGGACGTAAAAACTACGAATCCCAGCAAAATCTGATCAACAAACTCCTTGCCCTCTGCTCTCACAGGCTTTCCCTTGTCTTTCTCTCAAGTATTGTCTTAAACTCATTTTGATTACAAGCTTTTCGTGTATGTATCTGTTTACATACCTGTAAAGTTCTCATCATATTTTGAGCATAACTTATAAGATTAATAGGAAACTCTCCAGGTTTCTTTGTGCATGGAACATAGGCAGGGCCCTCCCCATCAGTCTCAAATGTACATGCATGCATACAAGATCTTGGAGTCACTAGAAAAGCACCCAAAACCATGCAGGGAAAATAAACGTGCTGCAGGAGCAGCAGACATAAGAAAGTACAGGATGTAACCTAGAGGAAGGGAAAAAATGTGGATAGGTATTTCCACAGAGTATTATAGTGAGCCAGTAGTAAAGGGGAGAGTGGGATAATATCACCATCTGATGTGGCAGCTTATCATGAAGTAGAAAAGGTCAAGTTTTGAGTTGCCCATGTAGGTCAATATGTGGCACATTTCTCAGAGATATAACCCCAGCCCTGCCAGAGGATCTGGTAATGATGTCCTGGATGATGAGGCACCTGTGATTTGATGCTGAGAATGAAGCACTCAACCCTGTGGCACCCCTAGAGTGGGTCCTGCTTGACAAACTGATAACCTTTAATCTTCAGGTTTTATCTACCCTCTTAGTTCCAAAGGCAGGTTGGATGCATCTCTCATAAGAAAATTTGCCTATCAGCATCTAAATTAAATTTGGGTTGCGTGTTTCTTCTCCCTTTTCCTGATACAGACTGGTTTTGATCTTACTGTTATAGAAACTCCCTCCAATTTGTTTCCTGCAGCATAAACACATGGGGTTCAAGCCAAACTCATCCTTTTAAAAGGGTGATAAAGGAAGGGAGCTCTGGGAAGGAGTGCCACAACTGTCTCCACAGAAGCTAAGGCTAGGAATGTGAAAGCTGTGGAAATCAATGAGATTTAACAGGTTGGCATTTGTCTTTAAGCAAGGTCCTACTAGAAATGTCCCCTAACTGCCCCCCCAAAACAGAAGGGAAAGAGAAGAGTGAGAGGAGGTTCCTTAAACATGGATAACTAGAGTGTGACTGGCATAGACAGATTAGTAGCTAGATTGTTTGGAGCACTGCAGTGTAAGGAAGACCATCCACGCGACAGATAAAACCCAGAGGAAATACCTGCAGGGCAACAAACACTGGAACTGTGCTTTTGTAATGGTTAAAGCTAATGCAATAAGAAGGCCCTCAGCTTCAGTAACTCATCCGTAACCCTCTGGTGTGGCTCTCTGCAGGTCTTACACGGAGCAAGAGGCTGGTGATGTCTTATCTCGTGCTGACCACTCCCATCTTTAATCAGCAGATGAAATCTGTGCCATGGCAAATCATAGACCTGCAGGAGCACAGGACACTTTGGCAATGGACTCAGATCGTTTTCCTCAAGCTATTTAAGAATGGTCACTAAGGACATATGTACACTGAATGGTGAGGGAAATTAACACTGCCACATATTGGTTATCCACACCTACGCCTGAAACGAACATGTTTCCAATTAAAAGTGAAAGAGACAATTGTTGAAGTCACTTTGGCAGTGAGAACTCTCCAGCTGCCTCTAGATTCCTGAATAAGTGAAATGTTTGACACAGAAGCATATGTTTTTGGCAACGTTGTTTAATCCATGTTTTAAAGGGAAAATTGAAATTCTACAAGGTGTGAAAAAAAAAAAAAAAGATCACTGGAACATTTTCTGTTTGGAGTGACAGAGACCATGTCACCCTTCTATTCCTGTTCTCTGTAGACTTTCATTTTGCAAGAACTGCCTTACAAATGAACAGAGAGGGAACATGCTGGGTAGGCACATAGCAGGAGAAAGCAGAGGTAGCAGCAGACTCCCAAAACAGTCACACTCTGCAAGATACCGAAAAAGGGCCTTGGAAGTAGAAATGCAGTCTGAATTACAAAATCAGTGAAATCTCCTGCAAGATTATGGCACATGTTTAAAAATTTGGTCTTTCTATTTGTTGTTAAAGCTGAAGAGGTGGGATGTAGACGGGGAAACACAACCTATAAATGTAAGCTGGTGACAAGTTACAGCTCACAGGCATCCCACAGCTCTGCCTCCCAGCCCAGCACCCAGCCTAGACTGTCTCTCACTTCAGCAGCAAGCCAGAAACTTGGATAGGCCCAACTGAATCATCTAACACTGTCTGCTGCATTCCAAGCATGCAGCTCTGGAAAAACTGGAAAAAAGACACAGAACACTGTGACTACATGTGCCTTCAGTGCATTTTCACAGGGTTTGGTTCTAGAAACCAACGCTCAACCAACTTCCCTTATAAAGTCTACCCTTAATGTGCTGAAATGTGAGTATTTTTCCATATCTAAAATATAAAACTGTTGAAGAATTTCGATTTCATGATACAGAAAAAGAAATAAAAATCTAAATCCCACCAAATTACTTTTTTTCAATTAGCAGCCAATAATAAAAGAAAAATAAAAAGCAAAAAAAAAGCTAAAAGAACACAAAACTATAAAAACCTAGCACATATCACATGCATCTGCCAAGGCCTGGTTAAAAAGAAGCATTTTTTCCTTTCCATGCTTTTTGTTTCTAATCCAGTCTTTGCCCCATTATAATGTGTTTTCCTTCATGTTCCATGATGGCTTAGTTTTCTTAACAGCTTTTTGTAAGAGAATTTCTCAAAAGCTTCTTGAAAGTCCTAATAGATTATGTCAGCCAGTTCTCCTTTATCCAATATTTATTTGACACTTTCAAAGAATTCTAGTAAATTAAAGAAGCTTGATTTTCCTTTACACAACACACATTTCTTTGTCTGTTACATATCATGCTTATCTAGGATGTTTTTTATAATCCTACTTTTAATTATCATTGCAGTCCATTTGCTGAAGTAAGACTCAGTGGTGTGTAATTCCCAGGATCATCCCTAATGTCTTTTTAAAAGACAGATAAAACATCTCCGGCGGATGATGTTAATGAGAGATTGTACATTTCTGTACAGCTCAACCACTTCGTCCTGAGGTTCCCTCAGCATCTGGTCCAGGTGGCTTGTTACCCAGGCTGGAATCCAGCCAGGACAGAGGGGTTAACACCTCTGCCCATGAGAAAAGTGCTCTGAAATCTTTAATGGCCAGATGCATCAAGAACATCAACCTCTATGTATCTCCTCATATTCAGCTTTTCCAGGAGCATGGTGCCCCATGCTGGGAAAATATCATGGCTTTCATCTGTGGACTCAAAGGGCGGAATTTTCTTGCAGCTTTATAGTCTACAAAAGTGATAGAACCATTTCAGCCATTTGTATACAAATATGCAGCAATTAGAGTGAATGAATGGAGCTCATTCCATAATTCCACTGAGCACTATAGTATCATGTAATCAGTTTATTCTACCTGCAACATAAAATTCTACTTAGTTACACAAGAGTACATTTTATCAATTATTGATTTATGAACATCTAAGGCTTTCAACAGTCACCATTTATGCTCTTGGTTTTATCATCTCTGCTGTGCTGAGAGTAGTGTCATCCAGTGGCATAGTCTATACTACTTAAAATTCCACATACTTCAGTAGATTACCCCATTAACCATTATGTTTTCCAGGCTGTATAGATTAAAGTAATTAAACTTGTCCTCAAAGACCTAGCTTCTTGATTATGGGATCATTCTACCGCCTGCAGCACATTTGAGGTGATTTGCAGTAATATTGTCTTTGGGAATTTAGTGACCATATTACACTGACAGCAGTGAGAGCTGGTGGCCTTCGCAAAAATCCAAATTTCATCTGTGCCCCTTAGAAAATATCTCACAGAGGCGTGCTGGGGCAAGGCAGCAGTGTTATGGGTGGCTGGATGGCTTTGGGAGACTGGAACTGGCCTGTGTAGTCCCCTAAATCAGGATTTACTGTTTTGGGCTGGAATGAACTTGCAACAGTGTTCTGGTTGGAAGTGACTGAAAGAGGTTTACAGAAGACTGTGCACTGGGCAGTGTGAAACAAGTTGGATAGCATCAGCAGAAAGAACAGGTGCCCATATCATACTTAAACCAAAGTATCCCTCTCAATTCTCACTCCAGCATCAAGGCCAAGGATAAAATGAGAATGGTGACTAAACTGCTTTTCCCCCCTGTAGAGGTGTCCCTCCAGGTCAAACGAATGCATGTTGCTCTGAAAATCTGAGGAAAGCTGCACATTTTCTGACTATGCTTTATCTTTTCTGTGGATAAAAGGGAGATTTAAGAATGTCAATCCTGCATCTTTCACTGGCATGAAATTTGCTAAAAAATGTGTAAAGGAGGCAAAAAAAAAATTGATGCTTGCAGACAAGCTGCTGATGCATTGTGGAGAAATTTTCAAAACCATTCCCTTTAGAAATAATTCATCTTGTGTGTCATATATTTTTCTCTTTTTCTCTGTACTTTTTCCTCCTTACAAAGGACTGGAAAACAGGATCCTTGATGCTTAAGAGTTAATCTGCTTTCGCTACCTATTCCTCACCTGCAGTCAATATTCCCCCTCTGTGACAACCATAGCTATGAATTTATTTATACAGCAGCAGTGCCCAGGGGCCCCAGTAGGGATCAGCATTTCATTTATAATATGCAGCAAAATATAGCAGAGTCCCATGTGACTTTTTTTCTTAATAAACAAAAGATGAAAGGATATAAGTGGTTCTTTCCATTTTACAGATGGGGAACTGAAACCCAAAGAGATTAAAAGGCAGATGCAGAAAAGGATTTAGACAATGTACTGACTACCACTTAGCCTGCATCCCATATACTCATCACTCTGACTCTTGGCCATCTGCTTTTGGAATGATCTCTATATTTCATGGATTTTCAGGTTTTTGACTATATTTCCCTGGGGACATGTATTTCTGCCATAATATAACCTGAATCTGGAACTGCCCAACGTCTATTTCAATCCAAAATTCCCAATGGGATTCAAAAAACTAGGTTTCCTTTGCTTGGCTCATCAATGTTCCTGCTGGATTGAGCTTCACATAAAGTAGTGACAGTAGACCTCTTGTACACAAGAACCTAACAGAAACCAGGAACCTGGATGACTAATTCATTGGTTTTCCTTTCTTTTTTTTTTTTTTTCTCCCATGATTTTGTATTAAATCTAGAATCTGGATGTGGGCTCATGTCCTTTGCACTTTAGATGCAAAGTGCAAGGGAACGATGTTTAGTATACTGTTGTCCAAATAAGACATGAGGAATAAAAATTGAGGGTTGTTTGTTAATCTGTTTGTTAACAGATGCGAATTTAGAAGTTGAACACAATTTCTGGAGTCCACAGACTTATTTTTATTTTATTTATGTTTTCTTTGGGGGGCTTATTTATATTTTATTTAAGACTGCTGATCCTGTATGGAGGCCTAAGCTAACCTGAAACAAGACACAGGTGCTTTGACTTCTGCAAATGATACTTAAGTGAGACCATTAGAAATTAATGCTACCAGGTAATTTCTACCTGATTAAGACTGAAGTCCCTGGAAAGGAGGTTGCAAGGAGCTAAGTCTCACTGCTGCATCTGCTTTTATTTTTCTAGGTTTTTTTTTATTTTTTCCCATATAGCTGTGTTTATAAACCTTGCCAGCTTTAGAAAGTTCCTGGATTTTACTCTGACCCTGGCTACAGCTCTGGCTGTCTTGTCTTGCAGCATTCACAAAGGAGCAAAGAGTAAAACAATATTTCTCAGAAATTCTACAATCCTCTCCAGTGAGGAATATTTCTAGTCTAGTCTGAGGTGTATCTTTAATTTCTGAGTTCCTCTTCTGTGTTCAGGAATGATTCCAGGTATCAGATTTCATAGACAATGAAAGTGTATCTGTTATGGTCAATTCAGGGAAAAAATATTCTTTCTCAGAATTTCTGGGGCTATTCAAGACTATTTAAGTACTAGGGACACGGCCAGATAGAAGCTTAGTTGTTATCATCTCTTCTTGGAAGTTAACATAATTTAACATTATGGAGATAAGCCATTTTGTGCCACTTGTCTTCAGTGCTGGAAAATAGTTCCAATACAAATAATAATAATATATATGGTATTGACTAATGAGTCAGATTAGGAGTGAGACTTTTATTGTCCTCTGTTTCTAGAAGTTCTTGGTTTTTTTGCATAGCTGTGCATTGTAATGAAGAACAAGATTTATATTGTTTTCTTGTATTAAGAACACCAGTCTCTGAGCTACAGTAAATTTGCATGCTTTCACTGAAATCCACAGGACCATGATTAAATTTGAACTACCGATTAAATCTTTTGTTCAGTTATCACCCAGGTTCTTAGTGCTTTGCAAGATCAAGCTGCATGGATCTAATCCAATTATCTTTGCCAAAGGAAGGTTGACTTTGACTACACCGGGATGAGTAACTGTGTATCATGATTTCAGAGCCACTCTAATGAAACCCCTTGTTCTGCAATTATGCTGGGAACTTTAAAATGCACATTTGACATGTGCTGCACTCCTGAGAGGTGTCAGAGTGATCCTCCTGAAGGCTGAAGTGTTTCGTCTCACCCCACAGCAGAAAAGGAGCAGGTAGGAGCAACTCACCCAATCCCAAAGATACCCCAAATTGTCAACCCCACTCCTGGGACTCGGAGATTTGTAGTGACATCATTATACATTCATTGAAGAAAAATCTCTCTCAAGAGGGTCAGGGGAAAAGGCTCAGAGAGAGGCCCATCAGCAGTCTCAAATGTGTGCAATACACGAGTTGATTATTTGCTTTGACTCCTGTATATTTTTTTTGCCCTACCCCTTTTCCTCTCTCTTACGAGAGAGACAGCTTTAGTGTTCTGTTTAGTAACAGTCTGGGTTAGCCAGACAGCATAATTTATTTCACAAACCTTTTGTGATCTGGTGACCAAAATGCAGCTAAACCAACAGCTTAAACAGCCTGGCATGAGTTCTTGGGGAGGTAATAGGAATGTGCATTTTGGTTCCTTTTCTCCTCGTTGGAAAGTACGGTCAGCATCAGAAAGAGAAGCTGAATGTTGTAAGTTTGCTCTGTTCTTCTCTTCGTGGCTTTTCTTTGTCTTTTCTCCCTCTCCTGTTCCACAGAGTTTCCTTGCTTTCCCCAAAAAGAAGTAAATTAGCAACAACAGCAATCCTCACCCTTCTCAGTTAAGTTCTTTAAGGATGTTTTTTGCTTGTCTGTTCCAAAGAACATTTATTACTGTCTTTAACACAGTGTTTTAGTGTGTTAAAGCACACTATTCTCTCTAGAGGTTTTATTTTTTCTTTTCTATAGCTAAAGGAGTAATAAAGGATATAGTTAAAGCCTCTCTTAACAGTTTAAATTTCATGCTTCCACCTTTTTCTTTTCTTCATTCCCAAATGACTAAGCAGATTAACTCAGTGGTGCTAGACCAGGAGAAGCAGTGACATTAAACATTGTTCAGTGAAATAATCAGGAAGTTCTGCTAGATCCAGACTGAGGGTCTTTTCCCTGAATCCACTGCACCCAGAGACTACACTGATCTGCAAGCTGATGAATTATGAAAAAAAAACCCAAAACCAAAAACCACAAACCAAACAAAAATAAAGGAAAATTGCAGGTGTTTTAAAATGTGTTTTAAACTTGCCTATTCCATTTATTTTCCCCAAAATCTTCTACTACCTTCTGCCAGAAGAAGATAATGAAATGTAAAAGCTGAGGACAGCTTCAACCCTGAAGTCCCACCAACATAAATGAGAGAGATAGAATGCATTGCACAAATATGCATGGCACAGCACACCTGACACACACCTGTATGGGACAGCTGCTGTCCCTCTTAGAATTATGGCTCCAAATTCTTGTTAAATTGAAGGAAAAACATTAGTACTTGGCATGATCCAAGCAGAGGTGTTCTGGACTGCATTTATACGTACCAAATTTTACATTTTGGATGGAGAAAACAAAGCTTGTCGTTTCCAGAATAGGGATCACTTACGGTTTTTTGAGGAATATTTTGCTCACACTAACCCGAAACACACATACAGCAGTAACTCAGTAGTGCATACATCTAACAATGGAAAGCTTTACTGCACTTCAATCCCGTGCTTTCAATTTGTGGCCAGGCAGCTGAACACATCTTCAATGATCCTTGGATTCCTTTTTAACTCTATGAGCTGGAATCCATCACTTCCCAACATTTTCAAGTGTGAGAATTTGAAAGGTTTATTCTGATCATTAATCAGCCCCTCCAATTAAGCACAATTACACCCTATAATGATAGTTATAATTATTGATTGATTAATCTTTCAACTATTAATTAAGAATCTTAATTAAAGGAGTTTTTTCATGTTATTTAAACTGAAACATGACTAATTATTTTATAATTTACCCAGTATGTGCAAAAACTGCATTAGTTCTGTTGTGTTTTCTCTGTTTCGCCGCTGCATTGAAAAAGCTGGATTTAAACTTTCAAAAAGAGCAATGTCTCCATCCTTGAAGGGCCAACTTGTGGACATCTTTGTCCATCCAGGCTTTCAGAAAGAGCTGAATCTAAAATGACTCTTACCACAGGAGATACAAATTGATCTCGCAAGATTAAATAGTGAATTTGAAAATCTTGGACTTTGCCTACCAACTGTCATGGATATTTGCGTTATTGTTCTTTAGCCTACAAGGTGTCCCACAACATGTAAGATAAAGAAGTTATTTGTACTCTGGCATGAATGTAAGCACAGCTGAAGTCGTACTATGTGAAGTATAATTCAAGGTTCTAGTCTCCAAAACATTCCAGTCTCTAGTGCATTTATTTTGGCAATCACAAAACTGAAGTGCAGCTGCAGAGAATGAATTCACAAAGGCAGAGAAAGTTTCAAGATGATGAGGGACTTAGGTATAGCTGTGGGCACAACTTTTTCCTATTTGGAAGAAAATATTTCTCAACTACGTGGTAAATTTGTGTAGAGAATAATTTCTAGGACTGCTTATCATTGTTTAATTCAGCCTTACCCTTGTGTTACAGTAGACTGAACGCTTTATCTCAATCCTTCAGAAATCATCTTTTGGGGGAACCTTTTATTTCCAAATAACTTTTTTCTTTTTCCCAGCACATCCAAGCTATTTGTTTTTCATGAAACCATGGTAAGTCTTAATTCTATTAAAAATGATAGATACACGATCAAGTTTTTTAAGTAATCCTATCAACAAAATTTTGGTGTCTACAACTAAATTAACCACTTCCTGTGAGGTTACTGGATAGAAACAATGAATTCTAACTTGTGATTAATTTGATGCTTAAATAGATCCTTAAAATCACAGGCAATTGATTCTCTCTTACAACTTATATTTCTCTGTTGATTATAAAGGAAGGTAAAGATGTCTACCTCGGGTATATAGCTCTAAAAATAGGTAAAATCAACTACTCCCTGTGTTTTGAACTCTTGCACATTCTATTTAGAATTTCAACTACAGCATTTCCCAAAAAACTTTCTACGCTAGAATACACGTTCTGAGAATATTCATTTCAACAGTTGTTATGTTGAACATATAATGGGATTATTTGTGTGACCATAAATAAGGCTGGAAGAATCGCGTTGTTTAGTCCAATAATACAACTGATCTTTGTAGAACACAGAGTAAAGACATGCACTTTTTATTAGGAAATTAATCAACAGGGGATATTGATTTACAAACTAATAGATTCTGTTAGAATAGATTCTTCTAACTATAAAACTTTCAGTCTGGAGAATGTTATTTTACCTTAAAGACATCAAAATGAATTGTTCCCTGGTTATATTTTTCTAAAAGCTTTACCTCTATGGAATAAAAGAAAGTTATGTCATTCCCAGCTAATCCCTAGCCTTTTAGAAAAAAAAAAATAAAATAGAAAAGAGGGAAAAGAAGCCCAAAAGGATAAGTCAGCTGCATGTATGGCAGAACAGCAGCTGTACCTCATTCTATTAGAAATGGGTTTTGTTGATAGCACACACAAAGTAAGCTGGAAATTCTTTAAAGCTCATGACATATTTCAAACAACATATGAACTAAACTTCCAGACAAGGCTGAAAAAGTTACAGAAGTGCTTGCTTCATAAATTCACTTGTGTCGGACCCTGATGCGCCTGTCCCAAAGCTGGCAGAGATCAATAGAGGCAGAAACCTTTGCACCAAGAATACACTAATCTCTGAGAGCTGGCCTGTTTTTCAGGTTGCGAGAAAAACTGCTTCTGTTTGGGAGGGATTGCTGGTTTTGCTTTGTTTCTAACCCAGCCTTACACCTGCAGATGACTACAGCAGCACCTTGTCAAGATAAGCTGTCTGGCTTAAATCACCCTTTGCTCTGTATCAGCAGCGGGATGAAAACACCACTAGGAATGGAACTTAAAGGCCTGGGATTTTCACTGAAGTCCTGATGATGTCTGTACAAGAGAGATATTCAGGAATGAATACAATTGGTATTGTATGAAGTGCTGGTATTGACTTCGGGCAGCTTTTCACTGCAAGTTCTTCTGAGTCCTCATCAGAAGTCCATTGTAGCCAACTGAAAGAGTCCCCTTTTCTCTGAATATTAGCTGGGCTTGTACTTGTCCAAAATGTCTGGTGTGAGATTTATATTCTGAGACTGCAGCATGTTCAGTCTCCAAGCACAGAACAAATCTTGATATATTTTCTATATTATTTGACCAACTTCCCTTGACTTTCATTGAGTTCAGATGAAGTGAAAACTCATCAGTAACCTGTACAGTCTCCTTCACAGTTAGAATATCAGTGACCTCTTTCCATCAATAACTATATGGAAACCAGTGCTT
This sequence comes from Daphoenositta chrysoptera, assembly GCA_013397915.1. Classification (NCBI taxonomy): domain Eukaryota; kingdom Metazoa; phylum Chordata; class Aves; order Passeriformes; genus Daphoenositta; species Daphoenositta chrysoptera. Next base: position 274,520 of record VZRO01004734.1, on the reverse strand, counting down.
GCCAGATCAGAAACCATTTATGAACATAAATTTGCCTAAGCTATAAATCATCTACTTCCAAAGAATCTGTGCAAAAATCACAAAATTGAGAAAATATCTTTTTTTTCCCCCTTATTTACCTTCTCTGATCTTAAGCATTTAAAAATGTCTGCTAATATGTCAACTGATAAACATTAATGGATAGATTTAAGCACTCAACAAATATATTGCTAAAATAGGTTCTGATTTTTAAATCATTACAGTTTAACCTATAGCCTTGTTAGTCCAGGGCTTAAATTATCCACTCACTTGGTGTCACTGGAGACAATAAACACTGGCAATCACTAGTTTTGGTGATTTTTCTATCTCATTCAGATTGTAGGACAAGGTGAGTTCTCAGCGATGAACCGAATTTCCCTGAAGTTCACAGAGCTTTCGTTATCAGCATCTCTCCCCAGCACACAGGGCCCTGCGTTGCTCACACAGACAGCACCAAAATGCACTGCAGAGCTTTTAATGCATTCTGAATAGCTCTTGTCATTCAGGATCCTTCATTTCATGTTTCAGATTTTCCCAGGGGGCTTTGATGTTAATCCATTTCACACTTCTAACACATCTGTTCTTCTTCTGGCTTTCTTATCTCTTCTGAGCATTCAAATAAAAAAAAAAAAAAAAAAAAAAAAAAGGAAAAGAAAAAAGTTTTAGCTGTCATTGTGCAGTTTCTGAAGCAAGACTTTAATGATGAAGCACACTCCAGCTAACTTCATTGATACTTGGTTTTAGCCACACAAGGAGTTATGTATGCACAATATATCCAAGGCTAACTGCTTCCCCATTACTCTGAATTTCTCCGGACTCTTTATGTAAATTAAGAAAAAGCTGCCCATCACAGTCCCTAGGAATAAGACAGTGTGGTCCAGTGATTAATTTTTGTACATCAATAGGTTTTGTAAGAAGAAGCCACCCCTCTCCAGCAGCGCTAATTAAACTGTGACCAAAACAGCTTTCATGAGTAGGTGTCAATGCAAAGTAAAATGCTGAACAAACACTGTGCCATGGTCACTTCTGGTTATAACAGGAGTTGCCAAAATTCAGCGTTCTGATCCTTGTTCTCAGACAAATTAACTCTTCTTTCCTCAGAAGGCCAAGATTTAAAGTGGAAATAAGTAATGCTAGTAAGCAACTCAGAGAGTTCAGAATTCCTTATCGTTTTCCACCACACCACAAGTGAAATGCAGCTCACGTACTTATACCAGCCTTGTGTAAGTGTTCAGAGCTGGATGCTCAGTCTCACTCCATAGTCAGTGGTGAAATACTGGGAGATATGGGTGTGATTCATCCCATCCCAAGATTTCACTCTAGATGGGATGAATCACCCTTTCTAGGTGTCACTTTCCATCGACACACAAAGTTTCTGGATGACAGCTTTAACTAAAAGTTTAACATTCAGGTAGCTAGAGCCAAGTAAAAATAATCCTAACTTTTGATTTTATCCTGGAGAATAAAAGAACCATTATAAATGTCCTCAGTTTCCTTTTTATCCTTTCTTTCCCCTTTGGCTGGGTAAGGTATTAAGGCTATTAATGATAGTCCCCATTTTAAATATGAAAATGTACTATTTCATGGTTAAACTTTGCAGGAAATGTTCTATTGTACAGTTGCACCTTATTTGAGGCATGTTTTGTGGGACTGACCAAAACTGGTTGCTTAACAAAGGCAGTAACTTAATAATGCTGGAAAAGAATTGTATTCAAAGCATCTCTATAGACAGGAGGTTACCTAATAACATTCCATTGTAGGCCTGTCACTGTCTGTGAAAGACATGCATTATCATATAAATGAAAAGACTGCTCTTTTCCATCATCCATATCCTCACTCCCCCCAAAAAAAAAAAAAAAAAAAAAAAAAAAAAAAAAAAAAAAAAAAAAAAAAAAAAAAACTTNAAAAAAAAAGAGAGAAAAGAAAAATCTGTCCAGATCAAACTTTAACAACATGAAGTTCTTTGCAAATTCGTACCAACTCTTGCCAGTTCTCAAATAGTTTTAAGCCACATCAAAATGTAACTACAATGAGGCAAATGTGACATCTTATTAATGGGTGGATTATTAATATTAAAAACAAAATTATCCCAATAACAGCCTGTTGACCATGGCTTGTCAATGGGATGATTGTTTCTGGCTTACTCCCTTTTTTCCTGTTCTCCCAGTACTCCTGCTCAGCAGAGGCAAGGACTTAGTCACAAAACTGCTTAACTTTTTTGTCTGAAAAAAAAAGCATGATGTTCTGCTTTGGCCATTGAAGATGGTGGTTTGCAAAAATGCTTGAGGCATTGATGATGATTTAAGCATTTAAGATGATTTAGGCATTAAAAAGTTTGTCATAAACAGTGCAATTTCTAGTGAGCAGGGAAGTCAAAGGATGTGTACGAACAGGGAGGTAATGGATCTGACTAGAAAATCTGATTAATACAACAAAATGTTACTCACATAATCAATCCCATTTTGTTCAAAAGAAATCAGCTACTGAACAGTAATTACATTAAAGCAAAGAGAACTTTTCCATGATGGAACAATCAGAAAAGCTGATTTTCCAATTGAAACTCTATACCCACAGTGGTTTCACTGGTATTTTCAGAGAGAAAGATAGTTGAGGACAGCATCAATAGAAATAAAACATACAGATGAAAAGAACCATCTTGTTTCATCAGAATTAAATGCTCTAATAAGGTCATGTTTATTTCTCTTTGTCAGAACTATAATTTTGCGTGTAACGTAGATATCTGGATAGTTAGTACTGACTTTGGGAAAAAAGACTTTTTAAAAGGTAATGTCCTGGGAAACAAAATTTTCAAGTTTCAGTGATGATTGGATGGCTCTTTTAAAACAGGGTAACAAATGTAGGCCTAGAAGTCCCAATGCTTAGGAAATTTTGGGCACCTGCCCCAAAATATTTGAAAGAAAATGTCTGAAAGTACAAAATAGGTGGAAAACTGTGGAATTTTTTGTTTCGCTTTGCTCAAATGGAGCCCTTTGTCACTGTATTTTTTATTTCACTCAAAAATGGCTCGAAAGTAAGTTAACTTTATATATGTATACATCTAGAATGCTAAGAATAGGAAAAAAAAAAAAAGAGGTAAATAGAAAAACAATATAGGGCAAAATGAAGTAGACTTTACCATTAAGATGCGTTTTATTTTGTCCTAGGCAGTCAAAATCCATCTTATCTTTTGACCTGATACTGAAGAAGTCTGGGAGATATGATTTAGATATTTTGTCTTGTCCTGTCCTTCATGGTGCCAACTGGAATTTTGCAACCAATGCAACGTTTTAGTCTCCATTCATAAGGAACTCCCAGTTAAAAGAGAGTTCCCATCACACATTTCAGTGGGAAACTGAGGCAGTGAGGACCCTGTGGGATGGAGTCCATCAGGGAAGAAAGGGAAGGAAGGCAGCAGTCATCACTCACCCTGCTTTCCCATGGGGTAGGGTGGCATCAAATGGGTGCTTCTAACTTCAGTTTGGTGACACAAACTGATTTGATACGAAGGCTTCTGTAGCAAAATAAAATTGCCTGTGCTGATTTTTTTTTCCAATCAGACATAGGGAATTTTTGACATTTTTCCCTGATGGCTTTAAGGTGATAATTGCTTGCTCTGGCTCTTAGATAACAGAGCTGCTGGTCAAGTGTATGAAATGTCTGGTGTGCAGCCAGGTCACTCACGTTGAAGAGGAACGTGTGGAGGGATTTTTAGTGTTAAGTGTCTGAAGTGTTCATCGTTTTTCTCTAACACATCTCAAAGAACACTGGAATTCATCATGAACAAAAAGACCGAGAGTGTTTTTGTCTGGCATGGCATAATTTTGCACTCTGTGCTTCCAGAGTTCTTCCACGCCCTGCACTTTCCTCTCTCCTCTCAGAAACAGTCACATGGCTCACAATCCTCTCCTCTGTGTTTGGTGACAATGGCCTTTGAGTCTACAGACTCATCTCCTCTGCTTTTGAATACCCTTTGTTGGCCAGATACTGTCTTTCTTCAGCTGAGTAATTTATTTTCTGGGAAACAGGCAGGGTTTTCAGCTATAATAGACAAACACTCCTACCCTCCCTCATCGTTCAGTTCTGGAACATTTTATTCTCTCCTTCTGCCCACAATGCACCCTAATTCAAATATGTATGACTGAAGAAGATAACTGACCTCACTTAAAGGCTTATGAGAGACCTGAAGGTTTGTTTTGCAACTTCACATTGAATTGAATGACTATTAAAATGGAGAACCAAACACCCTTCTCTGACTCATATTGATATTTTGTTCCGGAATGGAAAATAAGATAATGTCTAGGACGTCTGTGTAGTTATTAGAATTATGAACACATCTAAAGTTTCCAAAACAGCTTGCTCATTTGAAGAGTAATGATGCCTAAAGTACCTCAGAAGCACTATCAGTCTCTTCTGACTATGCTTGAAGCTGAAGGAGAACACGATTTCTTAAAAATCATCAAGTTTCTAAAGATCTCAACTCAGTTACCCAAATAGCCAAGTTACCAGTTACCCATATGTTCAAGATTAGATGAGGACTTTATTTTCTGAGGATGCTAAGTGAATTTTCTAGCCTGGCAAGTGATGTTCTGTTGTAGGAGGTAAATTGCACAGACTTTATAGTCTATATTGAATTTTAGTGTCTCCAAACAAGAGAGACAAACAGAACAGAAGTTCTCACAAGTACTTTTGATTTTAGACTCACTAACCTCAGATCACAGACTCACAGAATGTTCTGAGTTGGTGGGATTTGACTCCCTCTGCATGTTAGAAATCGTGACAGTACATTCACACATGCACACTCTGACAAAGAAAGCAAACTGAACAACTTTTCCAAAACAAAATGGTCCTCCCAGATGAGGAGGTTGGTATTTAGGTCAGGAACCCTGTAGACAGGGGAAGCATGTGGCTGAAATGAATTTAGAGGAAACCCACATTGGAATTTAAGAGCAGCAAAGTTGGCACAGAGCAGAGGAGTGCCACTGGATGTTGGGAAGAGAGAAAGTTTCAAAAATATTGTGAAGGCAAAGGTTGTAGAGAGGAGAAGGAGAGAGCACATATTTTAAAAGGACATTTTATCCTTTGAAAACCTGTTTGCTTTGGTCTGTTACTAAAAAAATTAGGACAAGGATTATTGTCCTATTCGTTTCACCCTGTTTCATGGAACATTGTTCTATAAAAATAAGTTACTGTTATTATCATGATAAATAAAGGACAGATCTGAACAGCGCTATAAATTTTGGTAGTTTTAGATCTATTGCATGAATTTAAATGGATGTTTTTGTCACGGTTATCTATTCCCTTGACCACTCTTTACAAAGAATTAAGGATAAAGAATTTTAATATTCAAATAAACTGCATTTTGTAGCATCATTTCTTCAGTATTTGGAAATGAAGCAGTGCTAATAATAATGATCATGCCAAAATATAAATACTAACTATAAGTAATTGCTACTAGACACAAGCAAAACACAGAGCTGAGATCTTTTCATAATCAAGCTCCTTTATCCTTGTTCAGTGAGCTGTTGGATTAGGCTGAAGATGAAGACCTTGAAAATTCTGACTTCCCAAATGATACAAAATCACTCAGGTCTGGAAATAAACCAGGAATCAGAGAAACGTGTCTGCAAAAAATCTTAGATATTGTGAAGAACTAAACAATACCCAGCCTGGAAACAACATTTCCAGCTTTCACAACACCGTTGCAGTCATGGCATGTTCTACAAGTTTCTGCCCTCCAACAAGAAGACTTTCTAAGGAAACTCTTTAGCCACAGTGACATACACTCCCAAAACTAATTTCCAATTAGTAAAAAAAACAAAAAATGGAACAAAGTCCAGACAAGCTGATAACTGTTATAAGGCTTCAGAGAATAAATAAGGTTATCCACACTAAAGTTTGTCTACTCTGTTGTCTGTCTAGATTTGACCCTCATCCAAGATATTGTGCAGGAGAAACAGGAAAGTTTCCTGGGAATATTTTGAAACAACACGGTTATGTTTTATTTATTTTAGAGGAAAGAGAGGGCATGGTGGAAGTAGTTGGATTTGGCAAGAAAGTGCAGAGTCATCCAAACCAATAGCTTTGGAGGTGAAGTTTGGGAGTTGTTTCACTGCAACTTTCACTTATCAAAGATTTTGTTAGCCTTAAGTCTTCATTCTTGTCAAAATAAAAGGAAAAAAGGAACCACACAGTCTAAGAGAGACAAAGTTCTTTATGCAGCTACTCATCTAAATTCAAATTATTGCTCTGTCAATATTGCAGAATGTCAAAACCACTTGCAATTTGTTAATGTTCAGGTGTATTTTTCTCAGTCTTAAATTTAGAAATATTCATTCCTTTTCAACAAGTATTCACTAGAAAAAATATCTTGTACTTGAACCCCCCACAGCAGAAGTCAGCTTGACTACTTTCATGTGCTACTCCAGTGAAGAATGGAAGGAGCTGCATGAGGAAAACACATTTTGAAATAATAATGCATTTTGTGGGTCAGAACACCCTTTCTCACTCAGCTCCTGCTAAAATGCCTGATATTTTAAGATCCTTTCCCCTTTTCATCCCCAGGATCCAGTGCCAATTCCATGTAAAATTAATAGCCTGATCCAAATTAGCCCTGTTTCAAGATGCAAATTGAACCAGGCGACCTCCAAAGGTCCTTTGCAACCAAAGTTATTGTGTTCCTAAGGCTACTGCTCAGCATTACTTTTTGCAGGTTGTCAGAAAAGGAAAAAAAACAGGGATGTCTAGGCTTCAACAGTCATGTCTGGTGACATGCAGTCACTTGCTGATCCAAATTTACTCAGTGCTCAATTATATAAGGTCATAATAGAGTAGGGATATAAAACAGAAAAGATGAAATATATATTATTAATTGATATTATAGGAATAAAGGTAATTTATTCATCTTTAAAAATTAGATAAGCAGAGTTAGAAATAGCTTTAAATACAAACAAGTGACGTGAGTGGCTTTTATTCTATTTTAACTTACAGCTGACCTGCATAACAAAACCTTCATCAAGTGAGACTATGCAGTGCCTAGAAGTGGGTGGAGGTTTGGAAGTCTTGCTTAACATCTACTTGAATAATCCAGAAATAACATAATCACCTCTACTTTAGAAATCTTTACTTTTGGAAGTGAGTAGCCCTTTTTTTCCTCTTCAATTTGGAGACGTGTACTTTCACTTATTTTGTTCGTGATATGAGTAGAGGTTATGCTGACATTATAATTACTGATCAAAAATGAGAACAGAAACAAGGCAATGAAAATAACCTAAAACTTTCTCAACAAACGAAACATGAAAGAACCCATCTGAAACTGTTTTAAACTATCTGGCCTGCATTTTTTTTTTAACAGAGGCTCAATTCTTCGCATAATATAATGAATAACACACACTAGGCATTGAACAAATAGGTCTGTAATTATACTACGGGGGCTTGGTGACACTGATAAAACATTCACCATCACCCTTTCATTGGAATTAGGCTAATTATGTACATAGTTGGGTGTCCATTAATCCTATTATTATTATTATTATTTAACAGTATTATTCATAATGTAAGTTTTCCTTCCTTTAATTTCAGACCTGCAACAATCGAGAATGTTCCATGCTTAATTAGCAGCCAAAAGCTTGAAAGTACAGTATAATGGGACATTATGGGGGCTCTGTAGTGAGTTAATGACATAGCAACCAGCTAACGAGAAGGAGGAATTTTTACAGTGGCATTCTAAAATGAACTGCATGGGAGCTCAAATTGTGTCAAATAACATCATTGCCAGTCTCCCTACCCAGTCTCCAGAAGGGAGATGGGTGTCAGAACCACGTTCTGCACTCCTCAGAGGAACAGGACTCATCCATGACCCACCAATGTTTTTCTCCAGAAGAAGGAAAGCTCAGTAAACCCCGAGCCCACTGCATTAGCAGTGCTCATCTCTGGGAGCCTCTCTAGGAGCCACTCTCTGAGACCAAAACCTGTCTCAAGCAAGGGAATAACAGCAGGAACAGGAGAGAACACAAAAGCTTAAGGTGAAAGAGTCCCTAAACAAATACCTCTTTTAAAAAACTGCCCTTCATCCTGGATCGTGTTAGGCTGGTCTGCAGGATGGCAGTGTCCTCTATACACTGTGGAAAAGGTGATTTCCAAAAAAGGAGACTTTATTAAATTCAGCATAATATTGATATTTAAGGGACCTGGATTTTGCTCTTATTTTTCAGGTACAAGTTCACTGAGTAATATGAGATGTGTATACTCCATCCCCACATATAAAACACAATAATATTATTTTGCTTCAACAAAATGTTGGTTTACGGAGGACAAAGAAAAGCAGTTTTCCAGCAATTGTTCATTCTCTGACTGTGCAGCAAGGAAGAGCCTAGTATTTTCCACAAAGTTTTGTAGTATTAGTGCTACTGCAATTCAACCTAAATTAAGCTTATTGAAGCAACTATATTTTTACATCAAGTGATTACAGTAGCCTACACAGAATACTCTCTATTCTACCTAATTTAGTAGAGGCTGAACTATTAATTACAACTTTCCTCTGGGAATACTTCCTGGCGCTTGTTTAAGAATACTCAGAGCTGCAATCAGACCAAGATGTTTCTCCATAACAGATGAAATTACTTTCTAGAAATGCTTCTACTTCGACTCCAATTCCTTAGAATCTCGTGTTTTGTGTTAGAGACCTAACTCTGAGGTGGCTACATTTAAATCATATGAATTCTACCCCCATTTTCACAGGATTTACTCTTTTAAAAGTGCAAATTCAGACTGTTTCTGTCACTAGATACAAGTTGGTGTGAGTGTAGATCTCAGGTGACAATCCTTCATGTGTCTGAGACTCACAGGAGTAGGAAGGAGCAGTCATGAAGGAATAACCATGCTGTGTTGCATCATTTCTAGTTCTGTTACCAGAAGTGTCTGGTCTCAAAACCAGCTCCTGAATCAAAAACGTTGGACTGTGAAAGTCAGCTCTGATTGAAGAAATTACAAAATTTTCAGGTTTTTTTCTGGTTTTCTGGTTAGTGAAACAAAATTTAAAAGTTGACTTCAAGGAGAAGAAGTAAAATATAGATATCTTTCGCCCATCTACCAAAAAATATGTGGAAAAAATAGTCAGTAGGGTAGTTAATATGAAATTGTACAAACATATAAGAGGAAAGAATTATTGCCTCATTTTTTTCTGTGAGTGAAGGTGGGTCTTAACATACAAAAAAGGTTGTATGAGAGAAAACAAAAGGTACATCAAACATTGTGTCTCTATTGAATAACATATACCTCTTCTTTTTGGTAAGGATGAAGATAGTACAGCAGAAAGAAAAGGTTTTTTCCTGTTGGTGCTGTTTTCCTCTCTTCTTCGAATTTGTTTCAGTGACTACATTTTTCCTTTCAAGTTTCTATACTGGTTTTGAGCTGAGCTGAATATTGGAAAGAATAATTTTGATTTGCTATAAAGGCTTGACAAGACGTGTAATTCTTTACATTTGAGAATTTGACCCTAAAACCAGAATAAAACAAAATACAATAATTTCTTATTCAAGCATTATTGGTCCTGCACATATTCTGCGTCAAGAGAAAAAGAATTACCACTTCTCTCATTCCCTTTGTGCAAATCAGAAATGAAAACTAAATAACTGGGCATAGCATGCCAAACACTCATAAATCAAATCTGCCCCCAAATAAGCACTATTCATAATAAAAATATGCAAATAGCACTGACAGAAGCCATGCAAATAATTTCAGAAGTAAATCAGGGTAAGTGGACAGTAATAAATTTCAGTTTGACTGGAACGGCAGGAATTTAGAGGAATTAGTGAAAGGTGGGAATGTTTTACAACCAGATGGAAAGACAGTAATCACTTGATCAAGTGCAACTGGACACTGCAAATTATTCCATCTTTCTCTTTAGGATGAGACATGCACAGGATACTAACCAGACTCCTTCCAGACTTATTTCTGTGAACCTTTTGGGTGGGGAAAAGAAGTATACAGAAATACCAACAACATCATTTAATTATTCTGAATGCAAACCCAAATCGGTAACTATTAAAGCTATGGAAAAACAAAATTATGGTCATTGCTGTGGAGTTTCAACAAGGCTCCCTCCACTGTGCTTGTGCAAGGGACCTTAAGATAAAATGTTAACTTGCATCTTCCCTTCCTGGCTGTGTTGTACAGGAGAAAAGGAAGCAGCAAAGACAGCCCTGAGGAACACGGGCACGCCCGTGAGCCACAGAAGAGAGGACCCTTTGGACAACACTTATGCTGTGTTAATCCTTGTACCTGATGTCTGGGTGATGCCTTGTCCCTGTTCTTAAAATCAGAGCCCAACACGTTTAGAAGGGAAAAAGGGGTTTTTCCCTGGGTATTTATTTCAAGGATCCCTGGTGCACTCCGTGCAGGTGGAACACTCCAACATGCACATCGAAATGCCCACCCCAGAATGCACCCCCACGATAGATCAGGTATAGAATTACAGGTGTTACAAATGAGCAGATCTATCAAAGATTCTCCAGTGAGTGAGGCCAAGTGACCCCCCCTCCCCAGGAACCCTCCCCTGGCCAGACCCACTTTTATTTTACAAAATGAATTCCAGAGAGGACCTTGGTGTCTGAGGCCTCCAAGACGTTTGGTCTCCTAACTCAACAAAACATTAAGTCTAGGAATGTAGGCTAAAAGAAACACCAAGAATACAAAAGGATACAAAGGTATATAAAAGAGGTATAAAAGAAAAGGCAAAAGATCATTATGGCATCATAGGAACTAGAGTGGCAGGTTTCTTAGGAACAGGAAAGACAGGCAAACCAGGCAGTTTGATGAGACAGACCCTTGAGTTTCAGCATCAGTAAGTGTGGCAGGACATCCCCTCTCTCTCAAGGCTGGGGCATTTGGAAGGGAGAGCTCAGGCCAGGTTATAGCCCAGAGAGGAGCCAGAGAGCCCAGCAGGAGGACAGAGAGCCCAGCAAGGGGTCACCTCCAGGCTCCTGAGAGTCTGAGCCCAAGCCCAGGGCACACTTCTTGGTATGTGAGCAGATATGGAAAGAGAAAAAAGAAAATAAACGTCAGTGACCAACAGACACGGTTCTTACGTCTAGAAAAACCCACACAATTTTCACAGAGGCAGAAGTCTCTTGTACACTCCTTGAGAACGTGTAAGGAGATTTCTCCTTGAAGCTTGGACACAACTTCAAGTTAATTTCCCGGGAATTGAGAAAGAGGACTTTTTGAGGTGCACTCCATCAAGATTGGATGGTAAGAAACATTGAATCCTAAGTTATACCATTTCTTAGCTAGCTGTAAATTTAATGGTATCTTTAACCCCACGTGTATAATACTAGTATTGCCTTTTTGTCTTATCCCTGTGTAGTAATAGTCTGTCTTAAGTCTTAAGTCCGTCAGTTTTGTGTCAATAAACAAATAATCCATTTTACAATAGATCAAATCAGCCATTATTAAAGAACTTGGGAATAAGAGTGGATCTTTGGGGTGCTGGACACCTCGATAACGTGAGTGCCTGCTGCCAGAGGCCTGGGCAAAGGGCAAGAGCTGATTTAAACCCACATCATCCATTCACAACAGTCAGGCTCATGTACCCCAGGTGCCTGATCTGACTTCTGGTTTTCACACGCAGTCCTAAACCACCATGGTATTTGTACAGAAGAGACTCTGCAGCTGGTGTATTGTCTTTGTGTTACAATGGCAAAATACAAAGAATATAACCAGCAGCTTGAAGCCTCGGGTTCTCTACCGTGACTGAACCCATGGTGACACTCCTACACTGGAATCAAAGCCTCTTCCTAGATATTTGGTTGGCGTTTATATTTGTTGAAGTTGCTTATCAAAACAAGAGATGAACAGTTTTTCAAAAAGGAGTATGAATTTACCATCCCTTTAAAATTTCTGAAGGAAAATAATAATGTATTTCCTAAACAAGAAGCCAGTCCTCCCTTCAGAGGAGATACAGATTCAGGCAGCAAAACTTTATCAGAGCTTCATTTCTCTTATACCTTCAACTCCTTCCCTACTGGAAAGATAATTTTCGCTAGTTTTCCTCTCTCTTTCTCTTTTTTTATTTTTTTTTTTTTTTTTTCCCTCTGCCTTTCTTTTCTTTTTTATTTTTTTTTTCTTCCAAGGCACAAACTTTGGTCTAATTTCTTAGGTGACCGAGATGCTAATCAAGCAACTCAAGACAGAGAGGCTAGTGAAAATAATCAAATGTGAAACTGTCCAGGGGAAACACTCTACTTTGACGTAAAAAGGAGGAAATTGTCATTTTGAAGCCACTAGAGACAGCCTTCTTGTTACAAAGAAGACCCTGGGGAGTCACTACCTGATTTTCTCTTAGTCAGGCTGGCATCTCAGTGACAGGGCAATTGTAATTAGGATGAATAAAATGAGAGAAGTGCCAGCTCCCCAGCTTGTAATTCAGTGAGCGAGATTAAAGACACAGTATTATGTTTAATTTTTTGAAGAATCAGGCACTGTGCTAACAGGTAGCAGGACTTCCCCCTGTGGAGATGACTTACAAAAAATCTGCATCTCTTTCCATGAAGAGAACAAATATGACACAGGCAAGGGATCCCAGATGGTTGTGGAACTTTAGGCAATCTTTAGGAAAAGATGACATAGAAAATCAGATGTTGGGATTTGTTTCTCCTTCTGAGAAGAGTCACACAAGAGGAAAACAATGAAGCTTCATTGACGTAACTGATATTACAGTCTGATCTTTCATCTTTTCATCTGACTAATGAAAATTACAGGGTACAGATGCATCAATGACCTTTCTTATTATTGCCATTAGAATCAGTAACTCCAAAAGAGAATATTTTCAGCATAGTTTTCTGTGTATTTATCATTAATTTCCAGGTAAAAAATAACAGTTGTTCCAGAAAATGTGTAAATTAACATATGTAAAAACTAAGAGCTCGTATTCAATAACTGAACCATGTTCAAAATCACTTCTAAAAGTGAGATGTCATGACTCCAATAGAAAAACATGCACAATGGGAAAGTTTGATGTCAATCTTCATTTCCAAACATAAACTAAAATTCTCAGAAGAAATTTCATCTTCACTAAAGTCAGAAACTAAACACAAAACCTTTGCAAAGAGTAAGTTCAGATTGCAAAGAATAAGTGAGGACTGTTACAAATTATCAGTTTTTGGCTTTATGTGTAAAGAAATAGGGTTCCTCAGAGGGTGAGCTCTGGCTTCAACTCTTCGTTGAAGAGTAGCCACCAGATCATATCAAGTACCTTGTGAAAGACACAACCAGGGAGTGATAAGTATACTGCACATAATTTTGGCTTTTGTTTCTGTGAGCTGACAGCCCTGAATATGAATATAATTCAAAGCTGGAAAAGTTTCCTTTTGTATAACTTTAAATGTTCCAGCAGGGCACTGAAATATATATATATTTATGTATACTATATTTTCCTTTCTAACACTTGCATTTTAAAATTGGAGGCAAAGGTTCCAGAAGCCTGAAGAAAAGTCGTATTTGAGCAAGTCTGTGACCATCAACATTGCAGGGGCCACAAGTTCTACACAGTCAAGTCCTCTGCCACAGCAGCTCAAAATGATAAATACAACAATAACCAGGCACTGTCACTGAGCTCAGCCTTGGCCATGTCTAATTTGTAGCAGTGCCTAAATCTAATCCTAGTGAAGTTCCTGTCTATGTTACAGATTGAAACTGGTTTGTAAGCAGGTGGGCTGGGAGACAACCTTGCTGTGATTGGTCCTTCTGGCAGTTCTGCATCTCTAATGTAGGTGGACTGTCAGGGTTACTTTAGGATTTCTTTTTTTGGAGCTGTCAGCCCAGTCAGTGCCACAACCATTAAATTCTGTTGAAAATATCAGTTTTCAAAGAGAAGATGCCTTCCTTTTTTGACTCGCTCCAGCTGCCTCCCTCACCTTGTGTTGTCATGAAAGTCATGATGCCAACAGCTATGCATTGCTATTACTTGTAGTTCTGGGTCTGTCCAATTAATTTTTTTCTGCTGATGTTGAAGTATTGGCTATCTATCTATTTATCTATCCATTTTCTATCTATCTAGTTTTTTTCCTGAACCTGGAAATCAGCAATTCCAAACTCTGACATTAAGTCCCAAAAGTGTTGTCACCAGTGTCCAGACTCATCAACATTACTTTATGGGTTTAAAACAAAAACAAATACAAAAAACAAACAAACCAACAAACAAACCCTAAAAAAAAATTAAAAAAAAAAAAAAAAAAACACACAAAAAAACCCCCAAAAAAATCCAAACAAAACCAAACAAAAAACCAAAAAAAACCAAACAAAAAACCAAAAAAAAAAAAAAAACCCAAAACCAACGGCTCCTCCTCCCCTCAAAAAAAGAAAACCAGAAAAATGTTCATCCTTTTACAGTACACCCCTCCAGAGACTCACAGGAAATCAAGCAGAGAAGAAGATCTGTGCTTCTTGAGGGAAAAGTGAAAGATACTTTATATTTAAGCAAAGGGAAAGATAACTCGGAGGAAAATCAGGTGATTTCTATTTAAAAGGGAGGATGAAGAAAAGCTCCTTGGCTATCATGCCTCAGCTCCAAATGAGTAATTCTGTTTGCAAGATAATATTTTGAAACTTCTCAGTTTGAAAACAAGGATATGAGACATTAGACCAATTAAAACAAACAAACAAACAAAGAAACAAACTTTTAAAATTACACCATTACTTTAATGATGTGCCACCATTACATCATTGTTTAGAAAGTAATCAAGCTGGCTAAAATCCCATGGCTATATCCTAAGCCCTCTGTTTTTAAATCCCTCCAGTCTTGTCACCCCGTTTCACTCTGCTGAATCCTAGCAACAGTTTTGTTTCCAGCTTTCATCAACAACGTGGTTAAACTTTTCTACTGGAACAACAGCTCATGGCTGTCTTCTAATAGCCCAGCAACAGCACAAGGGTAAAATCTGTTAAGGTTTGATGGGAAATAATAACAGCAAATAAATAAATAAATAAATAAAGCATTGCAAATTGCTGCTAGCCAAAGAAGATAAGTAGAATAAGAGGACTTGTATGAATACATCCATGGAAACTGGCTAGAGAGCATTTAGACCTGTTTTAATGAGCAAAAGGACAAGCTAATGATGGCTGGAAAATAATGAGAACGTTGAATTCAACAAAACAACGTGTGTTCAAATGAAACCCATCTTCAACAAAACACTTTAAAAAAATCAATAAATAAGAGTGAAAACTTGTTTATATCACAAACAGCGAGAAAACTTCAGTAAAAACTTGAGAGCCTTTAAAAGTATGGCTTCGGTGTGAGGAATTCTGGGTATTACAAGGAATGACTAGGTGATTCAATATGATATCAGTATCTCCTCCTGCAGAGAGAATAAAATCTCCTAGGGATGATTTAGGATCTCCTATGATTGTGATCTTCTAGGGAGGGATTTTAAACGGAGAGAGGAGAACGATTGACTAAGTGAAGCAACATTAGCAGATGAGTGCTAAAATATAACCTGTATGCTTGGCAGTTGGGGATGACACATATATATGTAGTCCTAAGTCATTAATAAATCATGGAAGGTACAAAATGATTACTTCCATTATACTTTGGACAGGTAGGAAGGATTCACTCCACCCGAGCCACAGGGTGCCAAAAATCAGCCTCAGTTTATAAAAATACATATTCATTTCTGTAACTGTCCAAGAATTTGGCAACACTTTTCCAATACATCCAGAGCTTCCAACAGAACGTAAAAGTAACCAATCCATGCTACCTTCTCCATTACATTTGAAATGCTAAATGAAGTGCAAGGTGTGTTCAAAAATCACCCTGCACTCGTGTTATGCCAGCCTAATTTTAGAGTCCACACTTTGAAAATGGAAATGGAGAAATCTCAGGTTCAAGCCTCTACTTGTAGGCAACACAGAACCTACTTGCAATGCAGGTTGAGCCTGTCCTGGCCAATAGCTCTTATCCCATGGGGAATGTGGCAAAATCACACAAGTTCAGGGCACCCCTCCAAGGACAAAAATATCCTGTGATGGAAGAAGAGACTGGATTTTTAATGAGCTTCATCTTGGGGAGCTAACAGAGAAGTTACAGATAGGCAAGGGAATATGGGCCTGGTATCAGACCAAGTCTAAGTACGATTCTTGGCTCGGAATGGCAGAGTCCATGTAGACAGCCATAAATGCTACCCACTGCCTTATTTAGGGACTCCAGCTTGTAAAAGTAATCCATTCTGTTAGGGATTACACCTGTGCAGTAAGCCACAAGGATGAAAAGCTTTGCACTATTCGAATACAAATCTCTTTATTGTGTGCACAGACCAGACACAGAACTGAGTTGCTAATGTGCTTAAAATTCAGGCTCCTGGTTCCAATCAGATAAATCAGTTCTTTTTCAAAGTATAAGAGAAAAGGCTCATTTTCACCCCTGGCATAAGAACATGAAGGGGTGTAACAAATCTAGCTCCCAGTAGAGCTGAAAAAAATCTGTGAAATATCTGATAAATATTTGTTCAAATGCTTTGGGCCCTGACCCAAAAAAGCATGTGTACAGATGAAAAGCAGATGAGTGCTCCCAGCAAAACGAAAGGAGTATCTGTAGAAATATTCCCAGGTCAAAGTCAAGCATACACTAAAACATTTTTCTGGGTGGCTCTGGTTTATGGCTGGTATGAGCACAGGCTTTAAGCACGGAGCTATTGGTGCAATTTATTTCAGGCAGAGAGGAATCATTGCCATTATTGTTCTTACTGATACTTTGCAGCCCTTATAGTGAGTGCACTTTGACTTTTATAATGTTTTTCCTTGATCCTAGCGTGAGTTGTTCCCTTACCATGTATCACAAAGCAGTTTATGCTGGCATAACTGCATCTACAATGGCACTTATGTTGGATTTCTGTAACAGTACATCAGGAACTGATGAGAAATAAATAATAAACAACAACAAAATCCTCATTCTCCTATACGGAACATCCATATCAGACATGGATTACCTTCTTTCCTGTCCTTCTGCTTCTCAACCAAAACAACCAAAAGAAATATTCAGGCAAGACTGAATGTATAAAACTTTTTCTGTACATGAAGACGTTAAATAGCCCAAAGCTCAGACAAAACGAAGTCTGAAAAGATTGAGAGAGATCTCTAAATTGTGAAGAATAATACCAAATGGGTATTTATTGTTTCTCATGACACAAAAATTACAGGTAGTCAAAAAGAATTATCAGATGCGAAGTTCTAAAAACAAACAAAGGAAAGGAATTTTACATAAAACGGAATTAATTGTGTAACTTGTTGCCACAGTAACTTGTGGATGCTAACTGCATCAAGCAGTTTCCAGAGATGATTAGACAAATTAATGAAAGTCCTTTCTAAAGGATAGACGAAGATGTAAACACTCTGGGTGATAAGGCTCTGCACTGAATGAAGACAGGCAATATTGGGGAAGTATTAACCTGTGCGTGTTCTGGTCCTGGACTCTTTCAGGGCATTGCCTATGGGACACTGGGTTAGATGGCAGAAGGGTTTAGATCATGGGTGAGCATTGAAATGTAGTTTGTCATGGCAGGCAAACACAGATAGGTGTTTTCAGTCTCACAGCACCCTCATTTACTGTGGATTTTCACCTCCTCTGTGTCTACAGGTCCAGTGCAAATAGGTCAGGCTAACTGCAGTCCTCTGATTAATTTTGGTTAGCAAAGTCTGAGCTGAAGGGAGAAAGAGGTTCTGGCACTAAATGACATCTGAGCATTGATGATTAGTGGAGTCCTAAAAGGAAAGGCCACCTACATCTTGGTGAAGGGATGCAAAAATACAAAGATTTGCTTTATTGTTAAATATCAGTTCAGTGTGAAATATCTAGATTTTTCTTTATTGTCAAATATCTAGTTGCTAAATTCCCACGACAGCACCTCTACTTCAGTTTAGATTTAGATACCATTTTCATTTCCAACATCTCAGTTTCCTCAAAGTGCCAAATCAGGAGCTACCTTAGAAATCTTAGCCTACTACATTCTTTAACCTGGCAGAATTTGCCAGTATAAATGACTGAGGTTTGTATTTTTAAAGACGTCTAAGAGCCACTTCACAAGCTCACCTTCCTGACCTTTTATGCCTTTTGGTTGATGTCACAGAGGACATTGCCCAGAAAACCTGTGTGAAACTGACTTCTACAGTCAAACAGCCCTCCCTTGCAAACATCTGAGAGCCTTCCAGTCTCCTTAGTTGTGATTAATGGGTCTATTCATGTGTGTAAAGTTATTAACAGAAATATTCATAGAACCAGATACTAAACCAATGAGGAATGAATTAACAGGTTAAAATGGGTGTACAGAGCTGATCAGGTTATGCTCCAGCTTAACTTCTTTGTAGTGACCTAAATTATTTCTTTATAGCCTACAAAAGAAAACCAAAAACCCAAGAGGAACTTACAGCTGAAAATCCAAAAAGCCAAAGTTTTCTGGCTTTTTGTTTTCCTTGTCATGGGTTCACCTTGGCTGGGAGGCAAACTCCCACCCAGATGCTCACTCCCACTACCCACCATAACCACAGGGGCAGAAAGTAGAAAAAAACAGAAGCTTGAAAGCTTGTGGGTTGAGATGAAGACAGGGAGATCACTTATCAATTACTGTCACGGTCAAAGAAGACAGGAAAATGAACTTAATTTATTGCCAATTAAAATAGATTTGGGAACTGAGAAACAAAAGAGACAAACCTTAGGGCAGCTTGTTCCCTTTTGCTTTCCCAGAGTCTTCAGGCTCCCCTACCCACTCCAAGTTGCCCAGGGGGTATAGTCAGTTTCAGTATCATATCAGTGATGCCTAATTTTTTTTTAGTTTTTTAATATATTCGTAGCTTTGTAGCTTTCTAATAGATAGTTGTATGGTTTCTAGTATTTTTCTTACCTTTTCTCACATCTTATAATAATAAGCTAACCCTTTCTAATACATTCTTGAAAATCTGTTTAGTCTTATTCTTAAGAACAGAATTTCTGACAAGGACATCTTGTTTTCCACCAGAACTTGAGAGACCAACTCCAAGGGACTGACCCAAGGGTGGCTTGCTGGGGCAACTGATCTCCTATTGAATGCACCTATTAGATATACTAATTAATAAACCTTATAAAAATTGAAGGAATCCTTTACCACGTGTGCACATAGCCGTATTTTGTGCACCTGAAAATCTTCGTTAACAAATTGCTTTTTATCTTACCACTCAACATCGTTTGAAAAGTTTTGTCTTTTGATTCCAGGCAACGTCAGGAATATCCATCTGCTCTGGAGTGGGGTGCTTCCCATGAGGATCTGCCCCAGAGGGGTCCTCTTGACAGACAATGTGGGATTCTGTTCCACAATGACAATCTCCATGGGATGCTGGGGGGTCTCTGCTGCTCCTTCCTGCCCCCTTCTCCAGTGTTTGCAGCCATGTTTCCTACTCTTGTTACATTCACAGAAATCATGAGGAAATTCCATGGAAATCCGAAGCTGGACATCCCAAGAGGGAAGAGTGTGAGGACATGTTCATTCAGGACCCTCGGGCATAGCTGGCTGCATTCCTGCTGCTGGGACAGGCACTCTTTGGGCAGCAAAAAAGTCACGTCCTCTGCTGTAAAGTACATCACAAACAGAGAATACCATCACACGCATAAAAAAGCTTTTGCTCTCAGGGTAGGTGTTGAAGATGGAGGTGAACCATCAGTACACAATGGCCAAGGATTTGAAAATGTGCCCTGGGAGATAGTTAGAAACCACACATCACACTCAGGCACCAGCTGAGGTGCCACTCTCCAGAAGAAGCTCTCTCCCTGGGATGCAGGTGTCCATTGGTCCTTGAGAAGGAACAGGGAACCTGAGGGAGAAGGAGCCACTAGAGGGATCACTGGTCTGATCTCTCTGAAGAAACACAGAGTTTCTGTGCTGCCAAAAGTTATCTGAAGTCAGAAATGCTTCGTGGGAAGTTAATCACTTCATGGGAAGCGGGATCACGGTGACTTTCCTGATGTGGATGTCACTGGTGAAGATGCCTCCTGAGCAACCAGGCAGCCCCACCTCTCCCCCATCCACCAGTCCCTGTTTCACAGCTGTGTGATAAGGGGCACAGAGCATGCTACACATTTCTTAAGAGATATATGAAAAGTTAGAAAAACTTTTACTCCGTTTCTCAACAAGGACAGAAGAGGACATTTTGCACTTCACTTCAGCAGAAAACCTAAATGTTGACTATGAAGAAAATCTTTAACCAGCCTCAGAGGAACAGTACAGGCAATGGAATAAAACACCAGAAAGGGCTCCTGTAAACGAGGAAATAATATTCAGGGCAGGATGTGATACCCAATTATTAGGGATGGAAGAAGTCTGTGAAGTCAATCCTGCCACAATGCAGGGGGATGGAATAGCTGTCCAGAGGCCTCCATTCCAGCCCTAATAAATGTGCATAGGAGAGTGCTGCATTAGCAGTTAAAGGAGACAGCAAGGGTGCAAACACAGAGCAGTGGTATTAAAGGACAGAGACAACACTCTATTTACAATAAAATAAGCATAGTTTACACATGTGTTACCCATTTAAGTGAGAAGATCGGAAATGGGAGCAGGCACTGTCAGGCTACATTTAGAAGAGATGTGTTTGATGGAACATTTCAACATGCTTTGATTGAGACCCCTGCTACTTTCCTTTTGAAAATTGTAGAGTAAAATGTGCTGGTGAATTGTAAAGGTTTCATCCCCCTTGATGTATTTTTATTGAACAAGACTTGCAGGCTTCAAATTTTAATACTCTGTCCCTAGACTGCTGTCACTCACCATATCACACTTCTCAATTCACAAGGGTTAGAGTTTGGGGGGAAATGGCCCAAACATAATCATTGGGACACTTTGTTTATCATAGGGGGATGTATTGTCAAAATGTAAATTTATATTTTATAATTCCCAGGGGAAATAAAAATGTGACATTTAAAAGCAAAAACACTAAAAATAAAAAAAATTTTTTTTTCTTCCTCACTGACTGCCATACTCTATCAGAAAACAAAAGTATTTCCTGATTATATTGCATTTATTTCCCAAGTGTTTGCTTCTCCTTCATAGGAACTTTTCCATTAGGGTTTCAGAATAATGGCATGCTTTTCTCTCTTCCCTAAGCCTTCCAGTGTGCAAACTTACAGATGGCAGCATCCTTCTCAGACGTCATTTTCATTGCTACAAACTTCTGTGCCTCTGGAGGAGGCCAGCTTATGGTTCTGTTATGCCACTAATGAGTCTCCCATCTCTTCAGCAGTAAACAGTCTTTTTACTAGTCAATATTTGTGCTGCACTGTGCACACAACACCCTATGAATCTTGCCCCCACTAGTGAGCACATTTTATGGATATAAATAGATTTTTTTGTTGTCTTCCAGAGACTCAGCATTACTGGCCTTTTTTGTGTATTCACAATCTCTTGTGTACTTAGATCATAAATTTTCCATGAAAAATGGATGCTTGTGGCAGTGGGCAATCTAACTATCTGTATTATTTATTCAGTTTCTCTGGAGCAAAAACTAAATATATTGACTTTTGGCTAGTTAGTTGTGCTTGGTCCTTGTGATTCTGCCTAGAATGAAACACAGATCCAGGTCATTTAAAAAGCGTGAGCTTTTCCAGGAAAAGCTCAAATTCAATATTACTTAGTAAACACACTGGGCTTCACTGTAAAAAATGAATGAAATGGGTTCAAGGAAGATCTAATTGGCTGTATTAGTATTCTGTGAATATGGGAGCATAGTACAGACACAGTAGAGTACAAGAGACTCTTAAATTTATACTTGTTGCTTTACAGGATCGCCAGGTAAAACTAAATAGAACCCAGTCTTGGCAATGTCCTACCAAATAAACAAATGCTTTTTTTCCCAAACATATAACCTGCAGCTTAAGGTACAAGTAATAGCAGGAAAGGTTCATGAGCTAAATAAAATGGGCATAAATAAAAAATCACATGCTTCTATAAATGACCATTCCTGAGGTGGAGTTTTCAGAGGGCTGCCAGGACAGGTCTGTTGAGCTGCACTAAGGCATCTGGTCACACTGCAACTATTCTGGATTTATTACGAGAATGAGAATTGGATTTTGATCAGCTGAGTCAAAACCCCTAAAAGAAACCATGAGTCCAGAGTATCTCAGGCTAGACAATTTGAAACTCTTTTCAATCAAAGTTGGTGTGGAAGGAGCCCATTCAGCACTTTAACACAGAAAATATCCAGAATCCTGGGCAAATGGTGGTTTCCCAGTCTCCCTTTCCTGCCTGCTGAATTCTTCATCCCAGGTATCTTGATAGGCAGCAAATACTGCAAAGACTCTCAGCCTAGTAAGAAATCTATAGGGATGGAGGCCATTAAATCAACCTCCCGCTTGCATCCACCATCCTGTCTGCATTATGTGGAAGAAAACTTTAAAAGAGGAATTAAAACTCTAAAAACTCACATTCAATTAACATTATTCATATTATTAATACATGCTGTGGTGAGAATTATCAGGAGATAATTGACCTTGTCGGTGTTATGCACCCTCTGCATTACTGTTAGATTCTTCCACTCCCCTCATGCTTAATTATAACTTGATAAAGCCAAAGAGAAGTTTATTTTCCCCTTCCTTGCTTTAACCGTAGAATATCAAAGAAAAGGGAGGGGGAAGCAGGGGGAGGAGGAGGGAATAAATCTCCTGAAACATGTAATCTGCTCAATTAATAAAGTGAATCTAACGGAGTTGCTCCCTGGGGCCTGACAAATGCACCTGTCGCCAACACCGGACAACTAATATAAAGCACATGTCCAGATATTTTCCCCCTCCACTACTCTCTAGATATGTATTTTAAGAAAAGAATTCTCTAATTCAAGCTAATGGGTAGTGGACTGACCTGTTGTTTTGGGTTTTTTTTTATTAACAACACTGATTTTCTGCCACACTCACGCTGCTCAGCTGGCAACAGTTAGCACAGCAAAATACAGGGCTTTTCAAAAATGTATTAAATGGAAGAAAGAATATATATACACACTTAAAGAACAGACATTCTATCCCCCATCTGCAGCCTTTTTAAGTACTATTTCATACATCAGCCTTGAGCTGTCATTCCAGCAGATTTAAGACTCAGGCGATCGGAACATTGATAAGGAAGCGATGCAGGTACTCCTGTGTGTGCAAACTGGTGGCTGTGCCCTGGTGATTAGAGAGGAGATGAAAACATCCAGTCCTCCTGCTGTCATTGACGTATTCATCCCTGGACACAGTGCCTGGCTTCCATCTCCACAAAGGTCCCTTTTAGCAGCCAGCACGGGGACTGAGTGGGACACACAGGATGAAGAAACCCTTCAGCCCTGTGGATTTCACCTCCCGTGACCTTCAGCACAGCTTCTTAACCCCTCGGGTGGCTGTGTTTCCCAGACTGTGAAAGAGGTGGAGCAGTTCCATAAGGAAAGAGCTGACTTACCTGTGGCTGTGTGGGAACGTCTCCCTGAGCGTGGATCACAGCTGTCAGGAGATTTTGCAAAAGAGATGTTAGCATCTAGCTACCTATTTAATAAACAAGGTATCCATGGAGATGAAAGATGTTTACTGTAAGTCTTAAGTTTTGCCTTCTTGGGCACTACAAAATAGCTTATTCTCTAAAATTGTTGCCCTGGGTTGAGATTTTCCTCACGGAGTTGGCCAGGAATGCTTCCTGGATGCTGTGATATTTGACTCACTGTGTCCGTGCTCACTACTGGCTGTATATTCAGTGAAGCCAACTATTCCTTTCCTTTTTTCATTTTTTCTTTTGAACTTGCAGGGCGTTAGGAGGTGAAGAACAAAGACAATTGGGTCCAACTGTTTTTTGGTTTTTTGTTTGTTTTGTTTTGTTTTGTTTTGTTTTGTTTTGTTTTTTTTGTTTTTGTTTTTGTTTGGTTTTTTTTCTTCTCTTTAGGGCTCTTGCTATGTTGCCCTTTAAATCAGCTGAATTTTTTTGCCTTTGGACTGAGTAAACACAGAAGCTCCTCTTCTACTTTTGTACTGGATGAGCTTCATGGCTGAAGCTTGCACTACAGAGAAACCTGCAAAATGCTGTATTTGGCATTTGCCTTTGTGCCACATGGCAGTTTCACAGATATTTTTCAGAGGGCATTCCTATGGGGTTTATCCAAAACTTTTTTCTAATCGACATCTTAGTCGGAGTGCTTTAGATATTTCTCACATTGCTCAGACAGCAAGGCCTGCAATTTAATGTGGTCTCAGTTCACTTTAAAACCAGTTAACTTCTGTCAGGAGGTTTTGAATACCTTTTTTATAGGATCAGCAGGGTTAATCAATAGGAAAAATTTGGGGAAGTGTTTTTCAAAACTTTAGAGTTGTTTGAAAATAGGGTTGTTTTGTAATGAAATTATTTTATACAAGAAAAAAAGAAATCACAAAAGGTTACAAAACATCCTAATTGTCCAAAATGTTTGATACAGAATTAATTATGTCTTTAGAATTTTATCAGAAAGATGAAAAAATCCTGGAGGTATGAGACCATCATTCTAGACAACCATCCTACAATGATTTTAAAATGACTCTTGTGGTTAAACTAGACATACTTTCACAGATTTTACTGAATCAGATTCTGAAAAGTACATATATGATTTGGTTTTTTGTTTATTTGTTTTACATTTTCTTTTAAAATTAAGGAACTACATTATATGCATAATGTCTGTTTAAGGAAAGTAAACCTGCAAGTACTAATACTTCTATTGTTTTCAGGCAGCAAGACGTGTTTGCCTGCATTAACAGGTTAGAATAGGTTAGACAGAGGGAACAGAGACCAATTTTTTTTTTCTGTCTGAAGCCAATGAAATCAGACTAAGTCCCAGATATAATGAGTTAACTTCAAGCGAAGGAAGATCCAAAGTAAGGTTCTTGCTGCTCTTCTGCTGCAGGCACTGTTTCCATGCAGGATCACAACAGTTTCTGTTTCCATAGCCTAAATTCAGACTTGTTTCCTTTACAGCAATGAGCCACTCTGAGCACCCAGACTGAGAAGACTGGATAGGTAAAGATCACAAGTTACTCCATCTTTTTAAGCTCGAAGGTGGTGTAGGGTGTGCTCCCCCCAGCCCCTGAACCATACCCACCCGTGGGGCTGTGATGCCTGCAGACAGATCCGTAACTGGACTGTCAAGGTGGCAGCAAAAGCTGTCTGTAACACTGACCCAGACAACTTGCTTTTATGCAAACACAATTCCATCCTCTTACTCCATAAATAGTGGGCGTCCTGGCAGCCACTGAGCTCTCCTGCACTGCAGTGGACCCTCCCCTTGAACAGGGAGGCCTCTCAATGCTTCTCTTGAGGCTGAGACTGCTGGCTGCACCTGATCCTTGCTAGGTGATAAATGGCATGCTGTATTTCGAAATATGAGGTAAGGGATATAAAGGATTGGCTATGCACATATAAACACTTAGGAGTAAACTTTTGGCCTGGGAGTAGATGGGGCTGCAGGTGCACCCAGACTCTTCTCTGAGAAGGTCCTTTCTGAACCTCGTGGCCCAACAGAAGGGTCTCCCTGCCAGTTCTGTGTGACCCTGTTCCCTATGCACTGAAGTGTACCTTGCCACTGAATCTTGTTAAATCACTGCCACATTTACCACTGAATTTTGTTAGCGTTTCATTTAAGCAAAGTATTTTGCATCTTCTCTCTTCAGAGTGAAGCACATCACTCCCTTGGAGGTAGCTGGTTATTCAATCTCACAGTACCACAAAGCAAATCCAGCCAGTATCTGGATTAAATACCTTAAACTAAATCAAATAGTACATCCTGAGTCGATCACTGAGTCAAGGAAAAATGGAGTAGCATTCAAAGGAGGATGAATTCCCTGCATAAGCCGTTCTGATCATCATCACGTGGGATTTGTTCTGAGATGAGGCTGCTAAGGTCCTGCTGCAAACCAGGTCTGTCTGATCCAGACACCAAAGGAGCCCATTTGGTTTGGAGGTGGAACTCGATGCTCCACCACTGGTGTGCCCCCAAACAATTACTGTTTCAGGCCCTACCACAGACCACATGGAACATTTATAACATCTTTTGATGAAAGAGACCCAAGCCTAGATAGAATTTACAGACATCTATTAGATAGAATTTATATAGATTTACTTCACTTTCAAATAGGCAGAAAGCTGTCAAATTGAAAGCTAACATTTTTTCAGGGTTCAACACAAACATTTTAAATGTCTTTGCCTCCACCTCCTCTCCAGTGGCAGGAATTATTGAAAAGCAAATTTATGCCTTAAAGCATGAAGCAGCTTGAGATATTATGAAAGCTGGAGTACTAAAGTAGAGTGAGCTCTTCTGTGCTTTGTGAAGGCAAGACATCTGATGCTTAAAGTGCTGGCATAGGTTGCAAGATTCTTTATTTTTTTCTTTTATACTAGATTTCCTTCCTGCCCAGCTTTGGCCAAGTCACTTGAGCTTGTTGATTAAATGTTAAACAGAAAGAGTGATATTGCCACACCTCACAGTGACAGAGGGGATAGTATTTAGATTCTTTGTACAAGACTGACAAAGGTACCCTTGACAGCTGAATGGTAAATTGAAGAAATATTGTTAATAAGCCCCAACAATTAACAACTATCCCATAAGCCAGTACCTGTGTGTCCTCTATATCAAATTCACCATGCATAATCCTTTCTTGTGCTGAGCTCTGCTGATAAAGGAAGGATTCGTTTAAAATTATTTGTGCTATTCATTATGGAAGCCATACAGGGCTCCTGCATGACAGCAGCAGTTTCAAGAACCAGTCTGAAGACTTAGGGAAAAAAATATAAAAAAATATCTCGGTTTAAAAGCAGAGGGGGAAAAAGAACACTTTTCTACCCTTCAGTAGGAGCTTTAAGAAATCAGTTTGGTTTTCAATAGTGTCCCTGTGAATAGAAGCCAGATGGTCTTTAAACCAGCATTTCCCCCACCATTTTAGGCATGAAAGCCACTACTCTGATGGAGCTGCAAGGGGGAGAGATAGGGATGGCAGGATACAGGCAGCACACAAAGGAGAAATAAGAAATCCTTTAAACAGGGATTGAAATAGTCTGTTTGACAGCTAGAAAAGGGGGGAGTGTCAGGAAGGTAAAAGGGCAGGCTCCATAGGGGTAAGCAGAAATAATGGAGTGTAGAGTAACAGGATGTGAAGGGGTTATAATGATCATGGTAGCCAAGTGTGTAATTTGCAGTGAATAATTGATCCAGTGCCTTTTTTTTTTTTTTTTTTTATACTGTTTCTCATCAAGAAGATCACAATTTTCTTGCATCTGTTCCATCCTGATGATTCAGTGAGTGATTTCTGCAATTGAAGCACGGTCTGTATACTGAACACAAGCAAAATTCATTGTGAATATACAGTATCAGAAATCCTAGTTTAGTTTTGATGGAACACATAAATCACATGGTATTTTGTACTTTCTCTAATTAGTGAGTGCGACTCTAACAATTGCTGTGACATTTCTCCCAATTAGGTATTCAGAAAGTGTTTTTCATGAATATTCTTTTTAAATGGACTTTCTCTCCAAATGCTTATGACAGTAAACTCATTGGCAAGAATATTACTGCAGTGTTTGACAATCTAGGGATTTAAAATTCCATGCTACTTTTTTGTTAAAGGGGAAAAGATTACATGAGAGACCAACCCTAATTCCAGCATATATAATTACTCATGAAAATATCTGATATGGTCTTCATTAAAAGAAATAGGTCTCCAAGCCTCTGCTTCCCTCTCACTCTGGAGACATTGGTGTATGTGTGACTGAAAGTAAATTTGCAGATTTCTCAGACATGAGATGGGCTCAAAATGCCTTCAAACCAGAATGTCCCAACTGCCTATCATGGAAGCTACAGGGGGAATTACATGCTCAAAAAACAAGTAAAAGTTTCCTTGGAATGCTATGAAGGAATTCTCAGTGCACTATGCAAAAAAAAAAAAAAAAAAAAAAAAAAAAAAAAAAAAAGCAAGGGTNAAAAAAAAAAAGAAAAAAGTGAAGGTGGTCTCATTTCATGACAAACTCATAAAATTCCACAGGGTAGAGTTCAGTCTAGTGAGACTCATGGAAAGGACAGGAATGTAATTAACACCCAAACACCACTCACAGACCATAACAACAGACAGCACAGGAAAAGTGATGGTGAGAGGAGTCTGGGGCAAGAAAAACTTACCCTTAGTAGAAGAGAACAGGTTAAAGAATTCTTAAGCAAATTAGACAAACATAAATCTATAGGTCCTGATACCACGTACCAAAAGTGCTGAGGGATTTGGATGATACTAGGGTGAGGCCTCTTGACAGTGAATAAATGATTATGGTGACTAGAAGAGGTGCCTGAGGACTGGAGGAAAGCAAAGGTCACTCCTATCTTCAAAATGGTTAAGAAGGAGGGTTTGTGGAATTACAGGCTGGTCAGTCTGTAGTCGTGGGAAAGTGATTAGTTAATCTAGAAGGCATTTCCAGGCAAATGAAGGACAAGAAAGAAAACAGGAGCAGCAGCACCACTTAACCAATGTGATAACCTTCTGTGGTGAAATTACTTGCTTGGTAGGTGAGGCAAGAGCAGGGGACATGTCTCCTGTGGATTCCACAAGACACTGAAAATTGTCACCACAGGATCCTCACGGGGGAACTGATGAAGAGACATGGACTAGGTAAACAGTGAGAGACATGGACTGAAAAGGTCCAGGAGGTGGAAATCCCTGACACAAAACTCAGGAACCCACAAGTGATTCAAGATGTTGGATTGCCACATTAAAACCACTGTTATTTTTTCGATACAATTCAGCAGTTTCAAAAGTAGTGTGTAGAAAGGAAACATCCCGGTCCTGGCTGAGGGTCTGCAGGTCAGGAAAGGCAGATGAATCCACCACATCCAGAATGTGTCAAGTCTCTCCTGCTGAGAAGTGAGACTCATCTAATTGCCTCCTGTCTCACTCTTTCTCTCCTAGAGAGGCGTGTGTTTCACTCATTTTCAGCACAGCATCAGAGCCTTCCTTTTGGTCCAGGACCATCACATTCCAGGTGTGTCTGGACACCAGCAGCCTCACCTGGCATCAGGTGATTCCTAAAGTTGAAAGTGAGGAGAGAGAAGAGAAGAGAAGAGAGAAGAGAAGAGAAGAGAGAAGAGAAGAGAAGAGAGAAGAGAAGAGAAGAGAGAAGAGAAGAGAAGAGAGAAGAGAAGAGAAGAGAGAAGAGAAGAGAAGAGAGAAGAGAAGAGAAGAGAGAAGAGAAGAGAAGAGAGAAGAGAAGAGAAGAGAGAAGAGAAGAGAAGAGAGAAGAGAAGAGAAGAGAGAAGAGAAGAGAAGAGAGAAGAGAAGAGAAGAGAGAAGAGAAGAGAAGAGAGAAGAGAAGAGAAGAGAGAAGAGAAGAGAAGAGAGAAGAGAAGAGAAGAGAGAAGAGAAGAGAAGAGAGAAGAGAAGAGAAGAGAGAAGAGAAGAGAAGAGAGAAGAGAAGAGAAGAGAGAAGAGAAGAGAAGAGAGAAGAGAAGAGAAGAGAGAAGAGAAGAGAAGAGAGAAGAGAAGAGAAGAGAGAAGAGAAGAGAAGAGAGAAGAGAAGAGAAGAGAGAAGAGAAGAGAAGAGAGAAGAGAAGAGAAGAGAGAAGAGAAGAGAAGAGAGAAGAGAAGAGAAGAGAGAAGAGAAGAGAAGAGAAGCTGCAGTGCCATCCATCACCACAGTGCATCCTGTATGGCCAATCTCATTTATTAAGAGGCAATTTATCAGAGAAGGAACTTTTCCAAAACTGAGGGATTTATAGAGCTTTCTTTTTAAGGGTTTCTTTACTGTCTACAAAGATGTAAGGTCATTTTCAGTGGCTTTTCTGCAGGGTTTTTGTGGGTTTTATTTTTAATCCATACATTTCTTTTATGTTAAATTCTAGGAATTAACTTTTAAGGCTAGCTTTCCTTATCAAATTTACTTGAAAGTGGCAAGCAAATCAAGAGCTTTTCACAGAATCATAGAATCATTAGTGTTGGAAAAGACTTTTAAAATAATTAACTCCAACTGTCAACCCAGAATCACCACCACCTTTACCACTGAATCATGTCTTCAAGTGCCACGTCCATATATCTTTTGAACACTTCCAGGAGTGGTGATTCTACCACTGCCCTGGACATGGAGGGATTGGAAGAAAATAATATAAATATATGTATCACAATTGCAAAACCCTTTTTTCCCTAGAATGCCATTTTATATATGTTAACAATCTCCTCCCCCGCAACCAATAAAAAAACAAAAAAAAACCAAACAAAAGAAAATCAAGAGCATTGAGTGACAAAAAGTGTCAAAAGCACCATAGAAGAGGACAGTATCTGGAGCTGTAACATTATCACATCCAAAGCCTTTCAGAATTGACAAAGAAGAAAACTGTCAGACGTATTTGAAACAATTTGAACTTGATTCTTCATTGACGGTGTAGCCACCTGCTGTGTAATCCCAGTAATGTAGATAAGTAGGCATATTAGACTGGAACAATGTGGCCAAATGTTGCAAATACTAACATCATTCTGAGGCAACATAAAATACAGACAGCTGGTGAAAATAATATCTAAGATACAGCTTGCAGTCATTGATAAGCTGGTGCTGAATCTCCTGAGAGACAGGGCTGGGCAAGGCAGGGAACTGAAGAATTTAGCACATCGTGCTTTGTCTTGTATGGGGGACACAGGCACCGTGAGCTCTGTGCAGGACTCCCAGAGAACAGAACTTTTCAGAGCGAGGAGGAGATGTTTCTAACTAACATGTTATGTTTGTTTTCCTTTTGTTCCTAGAAACCGAAGTTCAGAACAAATTTGCCTGTGCTGCCCTTAAAATTATTGAAGCAGAGAGCTCCATAATACAGATCTACCACTGTGGAATAAACTGGTGGCCTGACACGAACTGATGACCCAAGACCAAATGGGTAAACACTTTATCCATGTGAAACTTGCAGCAGCATTTTAAATAGAGGGACGGGGAAGTAAATGAGTATCTGTAATTATCCAAACTCAATTAAGACCATGAAATACATTAATCGCTTGTTAATGTTTACTACACGGTGTCTGTGTTTTGGGGTTTTTTTGTTGTTTTGTTTTTAGTTAGTTTGTTTGTTTGTTTGGCTTCGGTTTTGGTTTTGTGTTCTTTTTTTTTTTTCTTTTTTTTTTTTTTCCTTTGAGATATTTGTATTCAAAGGAGCCGTGCATAATCCATAAAACCACCTGGAAAACTTTGCCACCATTTTAGAATTTAGGTTAGGAAGCATTCCAATAGTTACTGATTAGTGCAGGAGAACACCACCTCCTGAAGTTGAGGAATAGTGACACTTCCATTATTGGTTATCTGTCTGCCAGGTTAATTGGTCTAGTCCTCAAGTGGGGACTCCAAGTTGACCCTCAAAAGTGGAGACTATTAAACTAATACTAAACGTCTGGGATATGAAGGAAGTCTGGGGATTATTTGCAGGCTTTAACAGCTGTCCTTTTAGAATTTGTGTACAGCTAGTAGAGGGATGTTATTTGGTTGAAGAAAGGGTGAGTTCAGATGAAGTACAGAAGTTTGTCTTCTAGCTATTATGTAGACAGTTTCATAATTTATATTTTTTTTCCAATATTTCTTACATAACTTTAGTGCTCAGCATAGCGTAAAAGATAATGTTTCTTCCTTTTACTCTGATCTTGCCTAATTTCAAAAAGATTCCCCCTGACTTCGAAACTAGAACCAATCAGTGAAAATTACTGAATTTTAGCTGCTACAGAATGTATTCTGCCTTTGCAAGCACATCTCTAATGCTTTAGATCTGTGTTTGATTTGTTCTTGTAGCAGGCCAGAAGTCCATGCCACCCACAGGAATACTAAACCTTTTGAAGAAGTGTTGTGTGACTTAACTGTACATGCAATTTACTTGGTATAGCAAATATGATTTTCAAAACAGGGATGATTAAACAAACCAGTGAATTTTCTTCTTTTTGAAGTAACAATAGGAATGGGAGGAGAGGTGGGGTCCTAAAAATGCTCCACTATGGCAAGTAGCATTCAGTATGAGCTCTTTCTCTTTCCATATTAAAAAAGATCAGGTTTTTTTCCTCCCAGGTCTCTGGTTGCTAGATTTGTACAGAACATAGTTTGTCTAATGAGTGAGAATGCTCTTCAAATTTCTAATTTAAATTTATTTTCAGCACTTTATACCCATGTTCTCTTTTGCAACCACTGCCCGTTAGCTATAATAGGCCCTTTCCTTCTCTCATGTTACCATTAAAACTTCCCTGATGTTATTTTAGACAGCAATCAAATCCTCTCTTGTATCCCTTTCGTTTTGAAAGGCTCAACAAACCAAGCTTTCTAGACTGCTAAGAAATTTTCTCCATTCCCTTGACCTTCTAAGTATCCCTCTTCAGCATTTGTTCCACTTTGTGTTTCACATCTGGGATTTCATAGTTCATTTATATTAAAACTTTATGTGAAACTGGCAAGTATACATATGAATTTCTTTTTCCTGCACTTTAAGGAAAGAACTGTGATGAAGATTAGAAAATAGTCCATTGTCAGTGTTTTTGAGCCGTAGTTTTGGGGACAGGTATTTTTTGTGTGTTTGGGCTTGTGTTTGCTTGTTGGTTTGTTTGTTGGTTTTTGTTTTGGAAGTGTTTTAATTGGCTCTAAAATATAGGGAAATTATCTGTTACTTATGACACACACAGGGATGACTTCTACGGACTGAATGTGAAGTGCATATTTGACCATAAATTCAAAATGGACATTTGCTGACAGACCAACCCCACCCCTCTTTCCTCCTCCCAAACCACCCCTGGTATCAGTGAATTTTACCCTCCTGCACTTTTGAGTGTATCACTGCTCTCCAAAATAATCTTAAGAGCTGTCACCAGAGCAAATAAGCTCAAACAAGATCAAATAAGAGCAAATAAATAAGGCATGGGCAGCAGTGTGTCTTCTGAGCCTGCCGTGTGCCTGGGCAGCCGGGGCAGCGAGGGAGCACCAAGCAGGAGCTCCCTCCAGGGTGAGCAGAGTTACCTCGAGTGAGGAACATCACTGTCAGGAAATTACAACCTCAGCATTGACATAAATGTTGACAGCACCATTTCCACTGATAGCGGTATCAGAACAGATTATGATTCACACAGGACTGCCCAAAGAGTGATGATTTAGATGAAATGCTCAGAAATAAGGAAAAAAGTTCTGAAAGGAAAACTGCAGATGACAAGGATTTTATCAGGCCACTACTGAGATGGAGCACATTTTCTCTTCTGTTCTCTGAAGCATCCTGCCTGTGGAGATAAACTAACCATAATGAAATCTCTTTCTCCACCCATTCCTTTCTTGATGGCAGCAAGAGACATGATAGTAGGGCATGATAAATCCTGGGTAGTGATTGAAGGTGTTTAACTGCAAAAAATGTCATCTTCCAAGTGCATTTATATATACATTTGAAGAACTCAGGCCCAAATCTGTTAATAGTGTGACCTGAAAGAAGTCAGAAAAGATTTTTGGGAAATTTTCATGGCCCATAATTTCTGAATGCAACATTTGAAATTTTTAGTCTAATAAATGGCTTTGTCAAACAGACAGAATTTACGGCACTATAGAATGTGAAAAATGGTTATTTTTTTTCTAATTTGGGGTACCCCATTCTTTTGTATTTAATATATATTCACAACTCTCACTCTCTCACTTTCTCTTATCCCTACATTAAAAACAAAATAAAATTTTAAAAAAAGAAAGGGAATATTTATGTCTGTCATATATAAGCAATAAAGTAAACAGAGATTACTTCAGTCTATAATCCCTTTGGAAAAAGGAAGTAAATATTTAAGAACATATAGGAATGCTGCAGATGGGGTGAAAAGAAGAATGCTGGGCTGTAACACTGAGGAAGATGTGGCAATAATATTGATACTGTAATATGAATGATAGTCTGATGATGTAAATAATGGATTGTTGTAGGGCAAAGCAATATCTCTTGATAAACTTTTTTAAATAATTGGAAGAAAACAACATTTTTTTATTAATGATTTTTTTTTTTTTTTTTTGAAAATTTGAGATATAAATTGTAATTTGGAAATCGAAATAGAATTTGTCAGGAGAGGCAGAAGTTGATATCTGGAAAAAAATGGTGAGTTAATAATAATGAAACTATAGTCTAGACATGGACACAGTGATTTTCCTACTCTGAAAAATTCATGAATGCTTTATTTAAAACTGCAATTAGTGAAGAACTTTTTCAGACACAGATTTACAAATAGATCCTTCCAGTACCTGAAAAGAGCCTACAGGAAAGATGAAGAGAGACAATTTACAAGTGCCTGGCGTGACAGAACAAGGGAGAATTGCTGCAAGCTGAAAACACAGATTTAGAGATGAGATTAATATCTTGCAAAACATTGCCCAATCTGTCAAATATAGCCTAATAAAATAATACTCATCAAACTCAAAGTTTCAAAATTTTAAGTACTCTTAAAACTCTTCTGAAATCATCAAGTGCACTCACTGGAAGATTTTCCTTTGATCTTAAAAGTGGGAGAATAGTTCTGGGTCCAAGTTTGCTTTTAAGTTATATCTAGACTAAAACTATGACAAGGTCACTAGTAATACTTAGCTCACATCTGAGGTTTGTACCCTCAGAATTCAGATGTCCCTGGGACAGTATGGAAAAATTGTCTGACACTTTCATCATTGAGATATTTCTGTGTCTGTAACACTGTGTGGACAACCACGTTCAATCTACTCAATTTCGCAATATTTTATGAAATGTAGCTTCATTTTATTCAGTATCCTCCATTTCTACTTACAGAGGTTTTAACAGGTTTATGATCTCATCTTCTAATCTGCCTGGGCTGTGTTCAGTGTTCAGAGGGCCTTAAGTAATTCCCTTCTTATTCTCTGTTCATGGCAGGGACTAAGTCTGTTCTTTACACAACAGTTTTTAAGCTACTCAAAGTAATGTTGCTAAAAAAAGCCATGAGACACTAATCAACTTTCCTGTGCATGTTCTTAATCACCCATATAATCCGTTCTCTGTTGACCAGAGATGAGATACTTGAGAAACCAGCCTATATCCCAAGATCTGGCCTTCAACTTTTCTTAGAGAAACAGCATTTTTCACTGCAGGTCTTAAAAAAAAGTAGAGATCTACTTAACAAATCTACTCGCCTTTATTTCTACTTTGAGATAAAAAAGAAAGGAAATATCAGTATAATACATGTTGATTCCTTGGGGATGTGTAGCCTATTTTAAAACCATTCCCTTTTCAGCAAGCTGCTTTTGGGAAGCCAGAGTGTGATGTAGAGTTTTAAGAAAAGCATAGAAAATACAAGGACAGCTTGCTGTAATATAAGTGTTTCAGTCCAATATTTATTTTAAAAATCCAGGTTTAGAGGGGAAGGGCAAATAAATTCAAAAAGAGAAAATGAAGAAGAAAGGGGGAAGGGAAAAAAGAGAAAAGAAAAAGAAATTGGAAGCTGAAGGGGATAGAAGGGAAATATGAAGTACGGACAAATATAAGAAAGGAGGAGGCATGCTACTCTTTAACCCTGTAATACCCTATTAATTGCTAAATAAAACAAACCTGGCTTTATTGGAGGTAAGGAAAAAAAGAAAATAAAGAAATTATGTGAAAATTGCTTTAAATGTACAACTGCTTATGTTGGAAATAGCTTCAAGAAAGTGTTCAGCTTTATCTGCCCACATCATGTCCTAGCACAGTGGTCAGATTCGGAAAGACTTGAAAGACCTTTCCTTTCTTTTTTCTACCAGCTCTAGAGGCCTCGATCTTAGGAATATTACCTTACACAGCAGAGAAAGGAAAATTGTTCTTTCCCTTTTTTATGATTATTTGTGTGCACAGCAGAGAATTGTGTGTTGGAATTTATTGCTGATACAGAAAGAAGCACAAATGACCTGTGGTAGTGGGCTGTCCTTTCAGACCTCCAAAAGGCACTTGGCATTGAGCTGAAAATACACAAAAGCCTCTGTAAGGTGGCTCCTGCTGTTTTGCATTGCAGTGCAAAGATAGATAATGCAAAAATCAAGGAGGAATATTTATTTGGTGTAAATTGACTTTGGTGGGGTTGTATCAGCTCACGCTGATGGGAGATCTGTTCCAAGAAGTCTACAGAGCTGACCTTACCTTCTCCTGTAGACAAACACTGCTCTGGCTTTGCTGAGAATCTGTTTCCCACTGCCAGCATCTTAGTTCAAGTTTGCAGTACTTGGAGGGTGGTGGGTTTGGGGTATTTCTCCCTGTTTGTTCATAATTATGAGACCCAGGTGTTGGGGTAAAATGATTATATTAGTTTAAAAAATAAAAATAAATAAACAATGAATGCCATCAGTTTTATTTATTGACTGAAGCGTCATACTACAGATAAATGTTCTGTGATCATAATAAGCAAGTCATTAGTAGTTAAATCCCACGAAACAAAAAGGGAAAAATAATCCACATGCTTAAATATATATTCACTTAGTAAAGAAAGAAAAATTAAGAAAGAAAATATTAGGGATTTTTAAGCCAACACCACTTTTGGGGACATAGCTATATTTTATAGGAGATTTATCAAAAAATTACCAAAACTGCGTGGAAGACACAAAAATAAAGCTGTTTTCAAGAGGGTTTTTTTTTAATCTGAGAAGAAAACTGCAGCACAGCCGTGCTGCCTCCCTGTTGGTGGCTGCTCCGTGTGTGTGTTCACGAGCACGCCTGGGGATGCTGCATGCACAATTCTTGTGTGTGGCTGTCGTTCACCAGACTGGCTTTTCACCTCTGCTCCCCTGTCTAAAACTCCTGTGGGGTGAGTCCTGCTGGCTTCAAATCTTATCTTCCTCTCACGCCTTCATTTGTTTGAATTTTAAATTAAAAATAGAGAAGAAAGAAGTAGCTAACACGTATGTGGGGGGAAACTGCAGCACACCTCTCTCTTTCATGCTCTAGCAGAAGCAAAGGCAGTGCCATGTTTACCCAAGTTTTTTTAAGTTTTTAACTCCAAAAAGCCCTACATGTCTCATCATGAGAACAGAGCAACAGCTATTTGGTTTGGATTGTAGTGAGCAGCTTTCTAGAATAATTCAAGAAAGGGAAAATAGGAGGGAAATACAAATAAAAAAGTAAAATAATCCAATTCTCAACTACCTGGACTCAAAAAAAAAAAAAAAGTACTAAAACAACTTTTACCCAATTAGTTTCAGAATTTAAAAGTTAATTAAATGAAAGCTGCATCAGAGTAGGGGCTAAAATTCATGTTTATTTGGATAGATAAACTAAGAATCCATTTGCTGATTTCAATCAGCCTGGAATCTTATTGTACATGATATATATTTTTTTTTCTTGGCTATTTTCACATTCAGACATTTTCCAGTACTCATTCCTATGGCCAATAACTCTTACAAGATAGAGTTCTCTCCACACCAGCATGCGGTTGTTTCCCAATTTCTGGGAACTGTTTCCCTGATATTGTGTCTCTTGCTCTGGCTTACTATTTGAAACTAAACTTATTTGTATCTCAATTTAACTGTGCATAAAGTAGTTGTAAATGTGTTTATTTCTCACGGGGCTTGAAGAAGTTATTTCTTATATTTTCTCTCTCACTCACTTTTATTGTTCTTTCACTCTTACTTTATGTTCCCCTATCTGTCTTATAACCAGCCATTAGAGTGAAATCCATCCTCAACTGAGCCAACAGTAAACATCCTTGGCTCTGTTATTTTATGTATATAATTATGATGTCTTTGGAAAAGACACTGAGTTTTCAGCAGGGCCCTGATCTGTGTCACCCACTCCACCTGGAGTGAAGGCCCTCAGCCAGCAGCTCCCCTCCTGCAGGAGGGCTCGTCCTCTCAGGAGAGAGGTGTCCCAGTAGTGGGGAAAGAATTCCTCTCCAGAGGTCCTTATTTTTCTCCATTGTCTATCGAGAGAATCTAGGCAACCTTCCTAGTCGAGGGGCCTGTTTTTCAGAGTGATAAACTTTGTTGAAAAGACCAGGAAGAATTCATCTCACTTAGGCTGAGGCTTCTGAGTTAGACGTTTCAGTATGAACTAGTCATTCTAAACTCCTTTTGTAAGTAAAGGGGAGATATAAGCACTTCTGCTTGTTCCTCAGGGCTGTTCGTTTCATCCTAAAATGGCTTGTAAAATAGGTCAGATGACTTCAGACTTCCAAAACTGAGAGAGATGAATCTGACCTATTTGCTCAAAAGTACTCAGCACAAAAAGACTTTGATTTTAGTCATACCATCAATATAATGAAAATTATAAATAATCACTCTAATATTTGGTGGAAGTTTTTAGAGAAGCAGAAGAAATAATAACCTTGAATTATTCTTATTACCTGACTCATATGACAGCCTTTGATTTTCCACTGCTCCTTCATTTTGCTTCCTGCTTTAGAGATTGCTTGTTTAGAGATCCTCAGTTCCTTTTTCATCTGCCATATTTTCATCCAACGAAACAAGCCTCGAAATGATGGAACGATGGAAATGGAATGCTTAGCTGCATACCTGTCCTTTCGTGTCTGTTTTCCAATGCCTAAGCAGACAGTCTGTGGTAATCTTGCACAAATATCTGTGTAGGCAGGGAGATGGCTGCCCAGACAGGAAAAAAAAAAAAAAAAAAAAAAAAAAGAGGGGAGTTATTTGTGTTGGTAGAACACAGCATGGGACCTGTGCTAGTGTCTGGTTTTGTATCTTTCAGTGCTAGTGTCTGGTTTTTTTTTTTACCCCTGCTAGGGCAGGGTAAAATGTTGAACTTAGTAAATGCTTTGTCTTTGTGTCCCAAAAGAAAGAAATTTAGTGTCCTTTTCAGATCCCTTTGCAACTGTCAAGGCGCTTTGGTCTCAAACTCTTGTCTAACCAGGATGTCTCCATCTCCCCAGATTTTATGATGTTACACTTATTGAGCTGGAGACAGTGTCTGTACTGGTTCAGACTGATTCTGTGACAAGATATGGAAATTAGGACCTAACCCTTGACCTTAATCTTGGGTTTATTAATTTGGATGCAGGAACAACGGATTGTTCACCATAACACATCGCTCCTTCAGAAGACTCTTTTACTTCCCACCCCATGGAGTTAATTTAATAAATTTCATTCATTTGTTCGTTCATTCATTCGTACTACTTTTTGCAGGCATGAATTTTATTAAGAACATTTTTCTATCATCCATCAAGGAAGTCAAACCTGGACTGAAATTTTATTTTCTTAAGGCAAATGCTTACTTCCCTGATCTTCTGCAGCCTAATTATTTACTGTTTTCATCTAGAGAGTTGTGTCTTTTGCCAAGCCCTGGAACAGTCAAGAGATGTATTCAGTACTGGAAAGTGAGTGCCTTCTTGATTGTTAATTAGTCTTGATAACTACTACTAAAGGTACCTTTGGCTTTCCATCCAGCACAGCAATTTCTAATATTCGTTGAAAAAGCAGAAGACTAGATTTAGCCCATATGGGCACTTTATACAAAAAGACACCAAAGAAAGCTTTTGGGTTTAGTATGATAGGATTTATTGCCATCCAACGTTGTACATATACACAATATTGAACACTTACTACGGTTCCTCAAAGGAGCTGCAGGCTCATATGTACAATGTTGTTTTGTCTTAAAGATGTTGTGTTATCTTGGAGACAAAGCAGCCTTTGTGCACAGCAATTTAGAACTCCACAGAGAAATCCAGCATGTGAAACCAGCCATGGCATATCCAGAACAGGTTGTGGATGGACAGAATGAACAGGAAGGACTGGACAATCAGCTGTTTTTTCCTGCCTTTTTAAGCAACTCCAGAGCAGGTGAAGGCAGTGCAAATGCTGTGTGCTTGAGAACTGTAAGCATCAGATCATGGATAATTTACCACCAGTTCTCAAGATTAATTTCCCTTCCAGTGTTGTTTCTGTTGGTTGGAATACCCAGGCATCACTTCAGCGTTACTTTTCCCACTTCTGAAAGACAAACTCATTCCCAATGAGAGTGTTCCTAACTGTGCAATCCCTTTCATAAAGTTATTGTTATGGCATTGTAATGTTCACTTATTTTGTGCCTGTTCAAATTTCTGAAGGGGAGGGTATGAACTTACCCCAGGTTGTCTGTCTAGAGTCTGTATAATGTTGTCAAAGTCTGATACAAGGAAAATAGTTTGTGTGAAATTTTAATTTCTCAGTTTGTCTGGTTCTGATTTTTTGGTTGTAGGGATTTGTATTGTTCCTTTTATGCCTTTAAGAAAACGATAAAAAGAAACAATCTGCTCGTTAAGAGGAAAAAAAAAAAAAGATTAAGGTCTACTTTCTTTGTTCTTCAGCTATACTACCTATATTTTCTGCTGAATGATTTTCCTTTCAACAGTGTAATGAATGTATCTTTCTCAGCTCTGTCTTTCGGGAAAAAATAAACCCTTCCAGTCTCCAAATGAAGAATGTCAAGGAGTGAACTTATTGTTTCCCCACATTAATGGCCTTGACATTAGGATGTATGGAATTTCTTCTGTTTTTTTTTTTTTATTTTTCTGACTGAATGCGTGCCCTGTGGATCAGTGAATTGACTCAGCCACGGTGTGTGTTTAGTCTACTTAGCAAATCCATTTTATGTTTAATATGCTGTATGTTTTAGCATCTATGGGTCATCACTGAGAAAGGCACCAGCTAAGCACGAAGATTTTCCAGTTAACTTCTGATAGCTTAACAGTCTGCAGGCAAAACTCTGATTTGTGACATGGGATGTGGATCAAAAGAAATTCTACTGGATCTATTGGAGCTATACCCCCCTTATGAAAGTGTAATTTAAGTGAAAAGGGGGATATTGTTTAAAAAAAACAACAAACAAACAAACAGCAAAAACCTGCAATTTTTCCTTATGGTTATTTAAAACTTTTTGTTTTTTGTTTTTTGTTTTTTTTTTTTTTCATGCTCTGTTCATTCATGAGGTTCCCTGCTTTAACACCAGTATGGAAAAACCCCTGTTGCAAGTAAGGCTCTCTCGAGTGGGAGCTCGCACAGTCAGTCACCCCGAGGTCACTTGTTGAAATCCAGCACAGATCAATAGCAATGATGCCTTTTTGGCAGACAAAAAACGCTCTTCAGGGGACTTCAGCCCAGGCCAGAGCAGGTGAGTTCCTCCGGAGAAGAGCTGAGTAGTCTGAACTTGCCCTTCACTGAAGTAAATTGCTGAAGCAGAAGATGAGAAGGAAACATTTTGTGGATGAACCAAATAATTCAGGATCTGAATTGTCAGTGCAGCACCTTTTTCCCATCACTGACTTTAATTAAAATAGTACCTTACATTCAGTTAGGAATTCTGTGTACGCTCTGCCTTATATCAAAAAGCTGATTATGCCCATTTTCTTATGGACACTGTGCCTATAAATGCTGGATTTTTATATGAGAGGTGAATAAAATAACACTGTTCCAGAAGGGAGAGAAATAACTAAAGTTGAAATTGAGTAAATTTTAATATTTTTCATAATTTTCCACTTATTTCCCACTAGTTGCTCACATTTTCCTCACTCTAATCTGATCTTCAAGGCTACTGAAAGATAAAGTAAGAAAGTAAAAGCCTAGAACACATTACCGAGACATAAACATATTTCTGTTTGAGATTCGGTGAGCTGAAAACAAAAAAACAAACCAAGAAAAAAAAAAACACCCCCAGAGCCTGCTGAAGTTATTCATTTGAAAGAAAAAAAAATACAAACAAGCAATGTCAAAAAACACAATGAAAAGAAAATCCAAAACTAATAATGAAGGGAAAGTATTGTAAGGAACTATGAAAATACCCTTTAAGTGTGTGGAAAAAAGCCCCAAACAATTCAACTGTTTAAAAGTGAACATCTCTGAATATGAAATATACACATAAAGTTCTTTTCCTAGTCTCAAAATCTGGTGCTTCTCTTTCATCCCTCACATAAAGGTGGTTTTTTTTGTTTTTTGTTTTTTTTTTTTTTCCAGAATCACCCTCACCCATATCAAGAAATTGCACTAATAAACCAGAACAAGACTATATAGAAACATGATCTTACCTATGTCTTTAAGAGCACCAGGCACAAGGACCATCTCACAGCCCTGGGCCATTATTTGCAATGTAGGAAAAAAAAAAAAAAAAGCTTTCTAGGTAGGCTTTTTTAAAAACCAAAACCAAAAATAAACAGGCAAATTAACAAAAATAATGCTAGAAAGATAAGCATTCCAAATACCTTCCCTGTGATAGTTCTTAGGAGTAGAAATATTTTTCCAAGTTGACTTTGGGAAGATAAAAATCTCTGGTGTCATGGCTACACCAGTTCTAATAAATGAAATAGTTATGGGGAATATTTCTGAATTCCAGAAGTCAATTGGTTGTAAAGCTAAACTGTAACAGTGGTTCTCAACACCCTTTTGAGCCATCTCACTTGAGATATGCCAATTTTCAGATATGTTTTCTGTTTAGCACAAGCCAGGGACCAGTTCACAGACATCCACCTTCTTTTGAAGGTGAAAAGCATTTAATAATATGGACATAGCTTTTTCTGTGCCAGTTGGCCTCAGTACCAGAAAACAGTGCTGGGCACGTTTAAGCTGACAATTTCTCTGTTTATTTTCGGCTCCATCTGCTTGCAGATCCATAAACATTTATTTTCTCCCATTTCTAACAAATCAAAGAATCATGATGTACTTTGGACTATAGAGATTGCTGGAAGTCATCTTGCCTCTCACTCAGAGAAGGGTTAGGTTAAGTTATTCAGGACCCTGTTTGCACAAACTTTGAATATCATTAAAGGAGAGAGATCCCCACAAGATCTTTGCAAACATTTTCCTGTGTTTGACCCCATGGTTTCATGAGAGCTGCCCTGGACAGC
The DNA here is from genome assembly GCA_013397915.1 of Daphoenositta chrysoptera. Taxonomy (NCBI): domain Eukaryota; kingdom Metazoa; phylum Chordata; class Aves; order Passeriformes; genus Daphoenositta; species Daphoenositta chrysoptera. The sequence continues at coordinate 231,724 of VZRO01004734.1, read as the reverse complement.
AAAGATGAAATAAAGGAAAGCATTCAGTATCTCAGCCTCTGTTCCAAAGGTCCCTGTTCCATTCGGTTGCAGCCACACCTTTTTCCTGGAATTTGTGTTGTTATGGATCTGTTTGAAAAAGAAAAACACACTTCACATTTCCCTCAGTTTTCACAGGAGAGCATGGGGCGTTTCCAGGGGATTATTCAGAACTCAGGCAGGCAGCAGCAAGTTGATGACCAATCCTGGCCCTGCACTGTTCTTCAAATACTCCCTCTGCCTGAGCTGTCAGATTAACTTTCTTTGTTGACAGCTGTAGGTGTGAAATTCTGGTGACTTCTGGTGCTAGCGAAACAGTGGGACTGAAGCAATTTTAGCATCTTTGGTAATCTTGTGCCCAGAGCAACTACTTATGCTTTGAGCCAGTCTTGCACTTCTAACAAATACATTTGCTTTTCTTAAAGCTCTTTGAAAGTAAGTTATTTGCTGATGTTTCTGAGTGCGTGTGTACAGAAAACCACTGAATAATGTAATGAGATAAAAGAAAGCAAATAGGGCATTTGTAAGTCTTTGCCAATACAGGGAAAGGAAAATAGAGCGTAGAGAGCATAATCTGCTAAACATGACAGGGAAAAAAGCAGGCAATTAGAGTGAAGAGTTATATATTCCGTAATGTGTGTGCACCCATATGGAGACAAAATATGTATGTAAGTATGTGCACATACAGCAATAAACATATATACAAATGCAAACACATATACAAACACACACACGATGAATTTCTAATTAAGATGAGAGCAACATTCAAGCCTAGACTCAAAAGTTATCAGAGGCCTTGCAGAGATTCCCCCTGGAGTTTCTGAGAGCTGGGTTTAGTAGCCAGTAATTTTCAATTTCTTAGATAATGTGTAGGACCATGGTGCTGATTAGCCCTTAAATCACACTCTCCCTGGAAAAGCAAAGCCTTTAATTTCTTTAATGGCTAAAAAAAGTCTCTGCTTTTCTCTTTTTCACCTTCAGAAGCTCTTGGTTAATTGTGATCTGGACTTGGTATTTATTTTTGGGTGCTGAGGATAAGCAAGTGTAGTCCTGCAGAAGAAAAATGCAAGGGGGTCTCGTATTTGGGGAATTGGTTTCTCTAGTGGAGAAATGATACATCATTTTAATTCCTGCATTTTTAAAGTGATGCCTGGGGTTTTTAATCTTGAGTCTCCCTTTGACATTAATGGGAGTCATGTTGCTGAAATGAGCACGTGATGCTTTGATAATTGAAAGGGACCGTGTGAGATAGAATCATAGGCACCGGAGAGGTAAAATACCTGTTCCACCAGGAGATCTTGCCGGTTTTCCTTCTAACTCAGGAAATTAAGAGATTTACAGCTTGTTTATTAATGTAGTTTAGCCAATCTATAAATGATTCAGAAGAGCTCCTTTCACTGGAAGATTTCTGCACAGGATATATAGACTTTATCAACTGGAAATGTTCTTTTTCTTAATCTCATTCCATACCTTGTTATTCTTTTTGTGACCTGTGAGTAATTGCTCTCACACTATATATTTTACAACATTTTGGATGTTTTCAGAGGGTTACCCAGCTTTCCCCCAGGCCCTATTTAGTTGATTTGGTTATTTTAATCTACTGACTTCATAAGTCAAGCCTGGAAGTCCCTACAGGGATTTTTTCTATTTCTTTTTCCCTGAATACTCAACACTCTTGGGGTATTTTACAGGCACTAAAAGAAAAACTTTTAGCTCTGGTACTGAATAATACATTTAAAATACCAGGTGTAAGTAAGAGTAAGACAGCAGGTCTCAGAGTTGATCTGAAGACCATAGTGGGGTGTGGAGATATCTATTTCCTGGGTTTATGAAGTCCATAAAATCCATGGAAATAGTGTGCACATCCTTCTAAAAAAACCCCTTTTTATTTACAACAAGTAGTTCAGAAAGAAACACCAAATGTTTTTTTGAGATAATAAGGTCCTTGAACCCTTCAGAGTCCATTTACTGTGAATAGTGCAAGAAAGAAGGAGCTGAGAATTGAGATCCTGTGGTTTAAATATTGCCTATATTGTCTGTTGGTTTATCAGTTTTCTCAGTTCTCAACCCTGTCTAATGTGAGGGCATCACAATTTCTCATCAGTAGAACAAAACATCGTTATATATATTTACTCTTCCCACTCACCCTTTGAAAAAATCTTGTACATATTTAAGTGGGAAGAAGGAAGAAAAATGAAGATAATATACTCTTTTACGATTTGTACAATGCAAAACAAAGGAATTTACTGCGGCAACATTTCTGCAGTTCACAGCATAGAAAACAAAACAGGGACTTCAGAAAGAAAAGAAAAAAAATAAAATTTGAGCATGCATTTTTAAAGCATAGCAAAAATATCTAAGGAAATTAATTGGGTAAAATAGTCATTAAAGCACAGTTGAGGTCGCCACCACAAATCATTTAAACATCAAAAGCAAAACTTTCGGTCTTTTAATGTTCATTTTCTCATGCACCCCGTGAAGAGCTCTTTCTGGTTGCTGCTTTGTCATATTTGCATCAAAAGGCCATGGAAGTAGCTAAAGCATCATGGCAGTGGAAGCTGAAATGGAGGCATTTTGCAAGAAAAAAGTGTGAGAATTTTCATGTTCTTCTTCCAGTTAATTATTAAGCAGCCCAACAGTCCTGCCAGCCTGATGGGAACAATACATTCCTGCTTTACAGTTAGGGGCATTCAGGTGTTAAGAGGACGGGCTATTGTGAGAGAAAAAGCAGGAATGGGTATAATTAACTTGTCTAAAACTAATCTCAGAATACGGATTCAGAATAACAGTATTTCTCTTAAGTACCAGCAGTCTACCAGGAGGCCACATTATGACCCTGAATATTCCCTGTATTTCACCCTGGAAATATGCTTGTAGCACTCTCTCAGCTTGCAATAACTCCAAAAACTGTGTGGGTATAGACACCTCTGTTAATTTCTGCGTGTTAACCACGGGTGTCTTCTTTAGCAGCAAAATGCAGCTGCTGAGAGTGGAACCATCCATCTTTTAGAAAGAACACTGAGTAAGAGGTACTTTCCAAAACAAAAGCAGGAGGTTTGGCTTTAACTTTCTGTTTCAAAGAATTCAAAACTTCATCTCCTGTTGCCTCGCAAGTTGCCTACCAACAAACTCCAGGGGATGGGGAGTGGAGAGATAGGAGGGTGGCAGAACACCTTTGGACCAGAGAATGAGCTTCTCTTCAGAAAAGAAAACGAGTAATGAATCCAGGATGAGAGGAATGTTTTCAAACAGTTTGGCCACACAGTTAGGAGTGGGGAATATGTACTAGGAGCTGCTCCTCAAGTATTTCCCTCTGAATGTGTAAGTATAAGTAAGCAGGAAAAATGTATTCATGTGTTCTAGATGAGAAGGGTGTTTTCAGTGTCAGTCTAACATGTAATTGCTTTAGTCCTGGAAGAATTTAAGGCACGAGCACCCTTTACAGCATAATGTCTTAAACATTGCTCACCATCCCCAAGCTCCATCTTGCTCCTCTTCCATGCTGTATTTCCTGCCTCCTCTCTGAACGAGACAGAGAACTTTACAGGAAGTATTGTTGATGGTGTAAGAACTTCAGTAGTTTCTTTTTTTTGACAGCAAATCTTCTCTGCAAAACCCTTACTCTCTTGTACTGTTTGAATTAGAGAAATTACTCCATTTACTTCTAGTTCCTGCGTGGGTAGAATTGCTTAAATTCTCATACATAACAAGTGTTTTCTATTATCTATTTCTAATATTCCAATCAGCATGCAAGGGCCTGGGCGTCCCACAGGTTACTCACATCACTTCCTTGCATTGCATTAATCAACCATCATAAGCACACAGTCCTTATTTCCTGTTACTAAGGTGTTTGGGACCGTCTCTTCACAGTCAGACAATATATATAAACATATAAAATGTTTATTATGATTAGGCTGTCCCTAGTGAAAACACTGGAACAGCTTACAGAAGTTTTAGCTTAAATAATTGAGCACAGTGAGTGGGAAAACAGAAGTAGAACTGTGGTTAGACCTTAGCCATTATGGTTCCCAATTCTCCCTGGCAGGAACACCAGCGAGAACAGAAATGGTTCTGGTACCACAGTGACAGAACATGCAATCCACAGACTATATAATACTTTTCTTTTATAGCTGTGTCAATGCAATTTTCTTTTGGTGATGTTTTGAAGCTTGCACGTTAAATATGAGGCTCTGAACACCTCTAATACTGAAGCTTTAGCTCGGCAAAAATAATAGCATGAAAACATCAAGTCCATTCTCTTGAGTTTTCATGGTCTATTTCTTTGCTTGCAGCAAACTTGGATAAAAGTATTTACCTCTTAAATGTTTACCTAATACAGTATGAAGAGTTGACCTTAAATGGTCTTTACAGCTCATAGACCATAAAAATCAAATTTTGAGTGAGCAATTTTTATTCCTACAAAACCAATGACTGTAGAAAACTATGTTTTTTCCGACTCTTATCCTAAGAATACAAGTAATATCATCTTGTACAATTACTATCACTTGCAGAAAACAATTGCCACTTTCTGACTTTAAAGCCACAGGCATCAGTACTGGTAGGAAGGAGGAAAGGCTGAAGTTACTGGGCAATGTCTTCTCGTGTTCACTGCTGGAGTCAGTGAGCAAGACCTGGATTCTTCTGTTTCTTTACCTTGTGGCTTCTCTGAGTGCAGTTTTTCTCCCCTTCCTTGCCCTCACAAGAATTTAACTTAATTACAGAGCCAATCTCCTCTAAACAGCATTTCGAATCTGACAATTGCCTTTTCTCCTCTCCTCCCAATCTAAGCTCTGCGTTAAGGCTCTGTCCATCCCTCAGCTCGCAGAGCCACTCTGGGGCAGGGACTGCAGCCCAAGGCAATCCGTGCCAGGGAAAGAACAGCCCAAGGGGCTGCAGCCATGGGCACTCCTCTGTTCTTTCAGGAAATTCATGTTTGCTAACACATCTGGCTGTTCAGCTTTCCACTTTCTCTTCTTTTGGCTTTTTCAGAAAAGTCAGGTGTTTCTAATGAACAAGAAACCCGTATATATACTTTACATAAATATTAAATTTTAGACACACATATATATCTACTTGTTAAGCAAAAACATTATGCTGTATTTGTGCACTGTGATGGTCTCTTCGCTTAGGATTTGTGATGAGAATCCATTACCAAGAGAAAAAATGCAATGCACTTGAAAAGCATTTTTTTCTCTCTTTCATGGCTGGTCCTTTGATCTCCTCTTTTCATGTTTCTGGATTTGTTTTGTTTAGTTTTGTTTTGTTTTATTTTTACTTCCTCTTTCAACCTGAAGCATAAGTGATGAATACTGATGTGACAGAGTTTGGTCCTGTTCAAAAACCAAGAACATGGACACACAGGCCTGTGCCTGTTTTTTATAATTTGTAGGTCAGGAAATATAAGATATTAAATTACGTATTTTAGGAAAGAGTTATGCTTTGTGACCACTGGATTCAGGTTAAATAACTTCTGCAATGCTCCCACTTTTACTATAAGCCACTGTTAGACCGGTGGCAAGTAGCTTTCCTGATTTTGAAATCTCTTCACTTTTTTTTTGGAAAAAAATTACCAGATATAGCTAAATTTAAAAGGATTTGAGACCTTCTTCAGATTTATTGCTCAGCTGGACTGATACTAATTCAGTTTAGTTCTCCTGAGATAGTTGATTTTGTCTGTCTGTCCACATGCACAGAAATATGTAATGAAGCAACTGAGGAATATCTTCGTTTTTAGAGATGACCCTTTCAAAATCAGAATAGTGAACAACCTTGAAGAACAACCTTGTTTACAAATAGTACTAAATTTTGGGGATCAGCTTAAACCATATTCAGACTGAATTTCCATGTCCTTGCTGAAGCAGATCTAAGGTTTGCCCAAGGTATTTACAGGGCATTGAAGCTGCAGAGACTAAACTGACAGGATATGGCTGCAGCACATTGCTCTATTGTATGTTTTTCAAATTGGGAGATTGCTTGCCTGCAAAAAAGCTAGTGATTACAAAGGAAACAACATGACAAACGCTTCAGGACATTAAAAATCAGGTAAAAAAAGATATCATACTGAGCTCCTCACTTCCAGATTGTAATAAAATTGGGTAAACTATTCACCGTGACTAATTTATTCAAAAGATGCCCCTTCATGGGCTCATGAATTTATATTCAAACAGATTTGGATTTCTACAGATTTCTTACTCAATGTCACAATTACTGAAATAGTTGTACTTTTAATCCTTTTCTGGGACTTTCCTTTTACACATTATTTGATTCTTATATTGTGCATATGGCTTTGAGAGGAGATGAATTGCAAGAAGCTATTGTCGTGGAGTAGTGAGGATGGGTCTTTATAGGATTATTCTTTCATAGCTGTCCTGCTGCATACAAATACTCTGCAGTAAACACAAATTTAGGTAACATTATCAGACTCTATACTAAATTACATTATAGTAATCTGCTCAGGAAGGTGCATTTTGAGAGCAGAATCGCCAAGTTCTCGCTTTCAGTTTAGATTTTGTCTGTAAGAAGTTGCTTATCTTCCATAATTTACTGATTTATCTGAATGAATCCAGGCCCACACAACTCTCTTACTTAAGAACTAGTTCTCACAGAATACACTAAAGCATTCTGAGGTAATTAGTATATAACTTTCAAGTAGGATAAATGCCTTCTATGGAAACCTGTGAAGCATTTCATGCTGTGAACACAAATGTGCTTTATTAACCTTATGACTCAAAGACAGGGCAGATTGATGGGAGACCCTCAGCAGCTCAGGCAGCTGGACCCAAAGAAATTCCAGTTTGAGGATGGGTGGCCTGATTTAAGAGAGGTTCCGCAGCAGAAAATGCGAAGTGTTTCCCTAAAGCATTCAACAGCTCAGGTTGCACATTGTAGGATGTAAGTAAGTAGTAGTAAGTGTGTAAGTAGTAAGTATGACCACCAGGCCAGGAGTCACTTGAATCTGGTGTTCTCTAAACACAGTGGAAACTCTTGCAGTTTGCCCTACTATCCCATATGAAATTGAAAAATCCTCATGGATCTACACACAGCTGAGTGTGGAGGCCTAAGTCTCACAAAGCATCTCCAATTTTTAAATTAACACTGGCTTGACTCTGCATTCCCCACACACTCCACTCAGAAGTTATTTTCAGCTTCTATCGAACCTAATAATAATCTACAAAAATACCAACTTAGGGAAGATCTGATAAAGGACATTTCTGTAAAAGACCTCTCTATGTTGTAGAGATTACACCAAGATGTGTGCATCAGGAATTGCTTCTTCACTTTCCCAAATGATTTCCTGAAAATCTAGTTATTAAATTAGTTTGCTGCATACATATAAACAAATGAAACTCAAAATAAGCAGGTCATATCATAATATTTATAAATTATTAGAAGAAACTTTAAATCCATCACACTCAGAGTTACTGGATAAGTAGTTTATGTAAATACTCTGCAGTCCATAGAGAACTCACACATTATTATCAACAATTATTATGCAAATATTCTCTTTCTTAGTAATTTAATATCAACACTAATTGTCCACTAAGACTGTTTATTATTGGTTTTGCTTCTTGGATGACAAACATGGGGGGAAATCAAGTAGTCTGTGAGATCAAAATCAGATTTCTGTTAACATTGACTACATAATTGCTGGGATATCCCTTACAATCAAAACCTCCAGCTAAATGAAAAGCAAAGAATATGATTAAAAAAGGGCCATGAGGTAGATGAGTCAATCATGACTGACATCAGGTTTCCTTTGTCTTACATCATTTCCAAACCAGGAGTCTGCCTCAAGGGCACAGTTACTTCATAGCTAGGACAAGCTACAAGCAAATAACAGAGGATTAATTGCTGATATCCACAGAGTATGGATTCACTTTCACCCAACCATTTGCTTTATCTCATTCTTAGAAGAAACTTATCAACTTTGTTTTGTGAGCAGACAGAAGGATTTATCCATACCGCACAAAAAAGTGTGTCGTGTGTACCTGAATGAATGCTTACAAAGAATGTTTCTATTTCCATCTCCCACAGCTGGTTCATTTTCAGCCCATTCTGGCAGTGAGAGAGGGACATGAGCATGTGACGAGTGGTTGGCAGGTCTGTAAAATGTTCTGCTCACTGCAAATGTAAAAATCATCCTTTGACAGCATCCACACAGGAAGCACTATAAACTCCCTGGTCTAGATCACTGATGGCACAGGGAAAGGGAGAAAAGAAGAGAAAGGAGAAATAAATAGAGCGGGACTTAATTATTCTTTCATAGAAATTCAGGATAAAGACTGAGGAATACACTACTACTGGGTGTAACTGAAGGAAAGCTTAATTGTTGCTATTGTTGCTGTCTGTTCTGAGTGGATAAGTGAACAACTGGTTTTTAAGGGGTTTTACAGTTTAAATTCTCCCTTTTATTGGCCCTAAACAAATGTTTTTAAAAAGGAGGGAAGGTGTTCTTTGTCTAAAGAGTTGTTGAACGTCCTTTATCCAGAGATGTGTATTGTCTTTTGTTTTTTAAGATAAATGGTAAGAACTGACACAGAGAATTTTATGTTTACAAAGTGTTGATATTTTTTAAGGTATCACTAAAGATATATTTTATACTCTATTGCTGAAGGAATTGCCAGCAGGAAGGTATTATTTATTAACAAGTTATTTAAAATGTCCCGTGCACTATTTTATGACAATTTTCTGTGGGTGTTTTTTAACACAAAGGTACCTTTCCCCCAAAGATGTAACTCATGATTTTACATCTCAATCCTCAGCCTTCTAGTGTAATTATATGACAGCAACACCCATAAAACACACAGGATAAGTAAAGTAAATAAACAAGTTAAAAAAAAAAAAAAAAAAAAAAAGAAAAAAGAAGGAAAAATGAAGACAAAACGAAAGGAAGACAATGAGAGTCAAATATCAGTTTGGGGTGTAGTACTGTTGTTAAAATCAGAGCCGAACATGGTTAGAAGGGAAAAAGGGGTTTTGCCCTTGGTATTTATTTCAAGGATCCCTGGTGCGCTCTGTCCAGGTGGAACACTCAAAACATGCACATCGAAATGCCCACCCCAAAATGCACACCCACGATAGATCGGGTATAGAATTAAAGGTGTTGCAAATCAGCACATCTATCAAAGATTCCCCAGTGAGTGAGGCCAAGTGAACCCCCCATCCCCGAGGAACCCTCCCCTGGCCAGACCTATCTTTTAGTTTACAAAATGTGTTCAGAGAGGACCTTGGTGTCTGAGGCTTCCAAGATGTTTGGTCTCCTAACTCAACAAAACATCAGGTCTAGGAATGTAGGCTACAAAGAAACACCAAGAATACAAAAGGCCACAAAGGCATACAAAAGAGGTATAAAAGAAAAGGCAAAAAAACCCCATTATGGCATCACTATAACCTGTGACTAAAGCATCTTCCACGATGAAATTCTCTCTCATGTGTTAATCCATCTCCTGCACATTATGATGCTGATCTGGATGAGAACATCTGGGATCTGTGGTAAAGCAAACCACCATCAACACCCCAAGGTTCTGTGCATTACAGTTCAGTGTCAATTTACCTCCTGAAAATGTATTCACACTTAGTCCTTATATCTCATTATGCCATCTCTTTGGATTGAATCCTTACTTGCACTGCTGCAAGCCAGGGAGAATCAGTTCACTTGTCCTTTTTGTTTAGGGAGGGGATTGTTTATGAACTTAATTTGAACCCAGTATGTGCAAAGGGCAGCATCTTTCCTGTAATGATATAATCAGTGGGTGGCTCTCACACAAGCCATGTCATATGTCACTCCAGTTGCTATGCCCTTCAAAATTTTACTTGCTCTCATTTTTTTATCAGAATCTATTATAAGATCTTAAGAAAAAGACAATTTAAGGGTATTTTTGTACATGTCTCATTCCGGTTCACAGGAAATCCCAAACTAATTAACAGTCTATTGAGTTTTCTGTTAAAAAATGTGGTGGGAACTAGTACTCAGCAAATGCAGGAGGCAGAATTCTAGCCAAAATAAAAAGCCTGGTCAAGACTGTCATATTCAAGCTCAGAGTGGGATCTCTGAAAGAAAAACAATTAGATTTCAAAGGAATGAGACAATTAGGCCAGTTTCTGGTTTCTATAAGTCACAACCGTACATGCAGGCTGGAGAGGGAAAAGAACCATAGGAACCATGATGGAAGCAAAACAAAGGGACTGAAAAGTTAACTACATGGAAATGGTGTTCTTGATCTTGAAATGCATCCAGTGCTGGCAATTGTGCAATTTAGGAAATCGGTTCAATTAAAGCAGCAGCTTCTTATGTTGAAAGCTGTGAGTTTGTGAATAGGGCAAGAGCTGGATGTAGCAGAAATCAAAGGAGAGTCATAAGAGTTGTAAGCATAAGATCCAGGACAGTAATTTTATCCTGGAATGAGAGTTTGAGAGCTCACGTGTAGCTCCTAACTGGAGATAGACCAGATGCAATTGAGGATTGAAGAAATAATTTGAATTTGTCACTGAAGAAGATAAAGGAAACTCACAGCGGATCACTAGTTAGATAATCTCTGAGTCAGAATGAGGTGACCTCTTAGATCCTTAGCACAATGTGCTTGAGAGAAGTAAATCCACTTCCCCACAGTCCTCCAGTAGTTAATGCTGCTGATGTGTATATGTATCCACTTAAAACAAAAGAATCCCTTTGTACCAAATAGTTTTCATATTTGTTGTCATTTGTAATGGTAAGTTGGAACTTATAATTTTTAATTAGGTAAATTGACTTTTTAGGTTTTGTTTTGTTTTGTTTTTCAGAATTCAATGATGTTTGGCTATATGGTATCTGAGACAATGATCTCATACTGTGATAATAATCATGATAGAAAAAAAGAAAAAAAAAGAAAAAAAAACAAACATTTGAGAGGTTCCTGTTATCTGGCAACAAGTTCCATCCAGTGGATGTAAACTTAATTGCAATATATTTTCTTAATGATCTGGCCTAATTGGGACTCAAAGATATGGTGTCTTTTGAATGTTGCCTTCCTTTCACAAAGTGTTTGTAGTCTGCTTTATTTGAAGCATCTTTAAATGAATAGCTTTATGTATAAATAATGATTTTTCTGAATATTTAATCAAGACTTGCAGAGAAGGATTGGCAGGAGATCACAAAAATTAGCAATGGGAATGACCTGTTGGGTCATCAGGCATTTTTTCCCCTTTATTTCCAGCCACAAAAGAGTGTAGGTGGTTTCCCTGAAGTATGATTTTCAGAGCTTTGTCCATTCTTTAGAATTTGAGCATTTCACTTTGAAAGAATGGTTGGAAAAGGGGAGCATGCTGGAACCAAGTTGTCTTCTCACCACCACCAGTAAATTAAAAATCTCATCACCACTGAAATCAATGCAATTGTTGCTTGTTTCTATTAAAGTGAAAATTAGAGTGCAAATTCCAGGCAAAATCACCAGTGGTCTGAATCTGAATACAATCTGAATTTTGTGCTGTCTCTTTTCTTTGATGATAAAGGAAGACTCCAGTAACTACTTTCCTAACATTTTCAATAATAAGATTTACTGTTCTTATGTTAATTCACATTACTTAATCTGATCATTCACACACGTGCACTCTTTAATACTTCACTCACTCACACACTTGTAATTAATGTTTCATCCAAACTGTATCAACAAGATGAGAGCAATAGCTGTAACTAGCAAGTTGTAAGTATTTCAGGAAGGAACAAAAGGTGGTGATGGTGACAGCAGCTGCTTCTGCTGATGCTCAAAACGTTCTGCAATTGCAAGGACCCATAGAACAGAGGAAATGACAGGAGTGGACACAAAATGGGGCACTGTCTCTACCCGGTGATGTCACATTTTACAGACTACTATGATTCCAAATATTTTTGTCTTTTCATTATAAATTTCTGTTTCAGAAATGGGTTTTCTCTATTTTCTGTTTCTTGCCATTTCCTTTTTTTTTTTCCTTTTTTCTTTTTTTTTTTTTCTTTTTTTCTTTCTTTTTTTTTTAACCAGGAAGGATGTTAAAAAGGTACTTGACCCTAAAACATAATTGCACTGATATTTCAAACCATTATACTACTTCTGCTGCATCCACACTAGCTGCCAGCCATGAATAAAACACTGACACATTGAGGCAACTTTAAAACCAAGTATATATCACCCAAACTCAAACTGTCATGCACCTTTTATTGTAGTTTATTTTTTCCCCTGTTATTGCTCATTACCAAAGCATGTGTTCATGTAAGCAGAATCTTTCTTTTTGCTTTTATCAGCCTGTACCTCTCCCTGATTCAGGAGTTTTGCTAGAGACTTACTTTAGTAACATCACAACGCTTTTTTATTAATGGGGTTGCAAGAGGCCTGAACCAATCAAGACCAATCCCTTAAAAGATCAGGAAGAATGGACCTTGTATAAATACATTACAAATTAAAAAGGCAAGGGAAAGACAGAACTCAAGAAGGGAGACAAAGGTGTCTTTTCACAGGGAGAATTCAGAGGCTGACAGATAGAAAGATCCATATACTGAAAGACATAGGGTGGGCCAAATACCTAAACAAGCCCACAGTGCCAGATATCCCTGGTATCCGAGTTTTCCACAAAGCAACTGGAAAATATGCCACAATATTTCTGAGGTGTCCATGGTCTTCTGGAGTTGCAGCTGAACTTTAGCAGCTGTGGTGGGTGTCTAAAATGTCAGTGAGTGCCTGTGTATGTGAAAGTGTATTGCTCCTTTTTTAAACTCTTAAGTAAACTCCTGCCAATTTGTGAAGATTACTAAACTGTCTTTTGTCTCAAGTGCTGCAAAATAAAAGCACTAACTGGGTCTCAATTTCAAGCTCTTAACATTTAGTTTCCACATGATCCCATGAACCTTTTATTCAAAACTACACCATGATCGTGATTAAAGTACATACAGGGGCCTGATTCCATCCTCACTTTCTCTGGATTTTTCTTTTCCACAGAATGGGTCAGGCTGGAAGGGACCACAGTGGCTCCTCTGGTCCCACCTCCCTGCTTCAAGCAGGGCCATCCCACAGCACACAGCACAGGATTGTGTCCAGAGGGTTCTGGAATGTCTCCAGTGAGGGAGATGCCACGATGTCTCTGGACAATCTGTTCCAGCACCATCCTTTTACAGTAAAGAAATCCTTCCTCACATTCAGGTAGACCTTCCCGTGTACCAGTTTCTTCCCAGTGCCTCTTCTCCTATGGACTGGCATCACTGAGAAGAGCCTGCTCCTTTCTTTTGGAGCCCCCCACTTTAGATATTTATACACATTGAAGAGGGCCCCTGCCAGTGGTCTTTTCTCGAGTGTGAACAGAGCTAACCCCTGCAGACTTTCCTCCTAGGAGAGATGATCCTCCAAAGAGTCCCTTGATCACCTCCTGAGAAGAGCCTGCTCCTTTCTTTTGGAGCCCCCCACTTTAGATATTTATACACATTGAAGAGGTCCCCTGCCAGTGGTCTTTTCTCAAGTGTGAACAGAGCTAACCCCTGCAGACTTTCCTCCTAGGAGAGATGATCCTCCAAAGAGTCCCTTGATCACCTCTGTAGCTCTCCACTGGCCCCGCTGCAGGAGCTCCGTGTCCCTCCTGTCCTGAGGAGCCCAGACCTGGGCACAGCACCCCAGATGTGCCTCACAGGGCTGAGCAGAGGGGCAGGATCACTCCCTGACCTGCTGGCACCCCGGATCCCATGGTCCTTCGTGGTCCCCAGGACACTGCTGGCTCATGGACAGCCCGTTGTCCACCAGGACCCCCAGGTCCTTCCCCTCAGAGCTGCCCCAGCAGGTCACCCCCAGCCTGTGCTGCTGCCTGGGGTTCTTCCTCCCCAGGTGCAGGACCTGCATTTGCTCTGTTGAATTTCAGCAGCTGCCAGTATGTTAATTTTCAACAATGTCAAATGAGATAGATAAAAAGGAGAAGCATTGTTAGACCATGTTTTACATAGTCTTTATATTAATCCAAAAAAAGGAAAGAAAACAAGTGAACAAAAGAATAATAAAAAAAAAAAAATATTACCAGAATGCTTTTCTTACAAGCATGTGGGAGTTATTAAGACCCTGGATTCAGTCTTCACATTTTCTTCCCTCTGCAAGCACCAAGCAGATGAAGGATGAATCTCCCAAATGATGTATTTTAATTTGAGAGTAGATAAAAGACTGATACAGATCACTCATCTGTAGTGTGGTTGGGACCAACTTCCCTAAGGAACCTTTATTTTTACCTCTTTTACTTTCTACCTTAATTCTGCATGACATTTTGAAAAAGCATCTCTTCCGTTTGATAGATGATTTTGTGGGCCAAGTGTCTTACCTCGGATCTGAACCTAAACAATTTCTTTCCCTAGGGGGGAAAAAAAATAAAATATATGTAAGTAGTTAGTGTTATTCTTTGCTCTCAACTGTCACTGCAAATATACCTCACTTTACATGCAACCAGAAGACAGTCGATGATCCTTGCATCAGTGTCAGGTCTGTTCCATAAATCAGACAGCAGGAGGTGGTCCAAAAGTCAAATTCTGAATACTCTCCTGGGGTCTTAATAGGTTACCTTTGAATTGGAGCAAGCCCTCATGGGTCCCAGGCTGTTTGAACTCCATAACTGGGTCTTCCACATAAGTAGCTATCAAGCCAATGGGTCTTCTGGGTTCTTACTTAATATGCTTAGAGGTTTTGCTATTAGAATAAATGCCAGTTCTTTTTGTTACTGGATTCCTCAGGCTTTCAGAGTGCAGTTTTAAGCACTCTAAATGCCACCAGTACTCATTATCCCACCTCCCACTCCCCAGTGGAATTCTTAATGACAAGAAGCTGGAAAAATACAGATGGCATAATTATATATTTTGCAGTTGATTAATCACCACAAAACATTAATCACATTTGGTATAACAATACATAATCAAATTCTTTATAGTAGAAATTAAGTTTCCTTCTGATAGGGAATGGATTTCTTTAGGATATTGACATGGTTTTTCGGCATCTGTTTTGCACCAATTCCACATCTGCATTTGATTTAATCAGCTTTAGGGCTCTGCAAAAAAAATAGCTTTAAGGTTTGTTTCATGTTTCTAAGTGCACATGTTAATAATAGCAGAAGTGCAAATAGAGATATATCTGCTGTGACAAACTATTCTTTGTATGCCACACTTACTCATTTTCTGCCTTCAATGGATCTTTTCTCTTTTTAAGTTAGTTTGTTGAACGGAACAGAAAATTTCTTTTTAAATAATTCAAGTTGGTAATATATTGATAGAAGGAAGACAGTCAAGATAGCACACCAAAAAATGAACTCCTGATAGCTTATCACAACTGTCAGCATCAAAGGCATGAGGAATTGTTGTTGGCCCAGTGGTCAGGGCATGATGCTGCAGCCAGTCACATCAGATATATTCACCACCCCACTGTGCTGCCTTTGACTCCCCAGCCTCCGTGGGCTGTCACAGGCAGCTCTCCTGCCAAGGAATAATCTTTGGCACTGGTTCAAAGCTGTGGCTCTGTGGCCCACAGATCCTACACTGTCCCAGGATATGCTGAAACTGCTTTCACCTCTGCAGATGTGGGTGATGGAGGCTGTGGCTTTCACTTCCAAACATGTGCTTTACCAACCATGTTATGGAACAGCCAGAGGCCAGGACATGCTCCATCACTGCTGCTAAATCTGGGTCACTGTGCAGTAAAGCAACATAAAATGTGTGAACCAGAGGCAGAATAATCAAGCAGAATTTAATTGCCCACTACTAAGGGATACTCACTCCTAGAAAATACATGTCAACATAACTAAAAAGAGAATCTAAAATCCAGGAAGACAACTCCATAAGATTAACTCACTCTTTCACATTGCTGTTTTAGTCCAACGTGATATATATGCTTTTCTGGTAGATTAAATAATCTAGCTGCAGCACAGAGGCTGGAGAAAGCTTTCTGATCAGGCAGGATGTAATGAAGCCAACTTGGGATGTGGAAGATCAAACTCAGCTCAATCCCAGTCCAATGGAGGCTTTTGAGGATGCTTTCCCCCACTTCTACAGGAAGTATTCTGATCCCCAAGTTATCCTGGAAAGGAGATTTCATCCTGTCTCAGAGTCCCATGGAGATATATAAGTTTTCTATAAAGTCACTGGCACTTAGTTCCTCTGAACCACATTTTTAAGACACATACTTTCTCTTCTAATTGTATGTGACAGACCCAAAGTTAGAAAAATACACCAGGATCAGTGCCTTGGTTTGAAACTAAAACCATTGACTTCTGCCAGAGTTTTCACAATTGAAATACAAATCAACTCTGGGGGAAAAAAAAA
>VZRO01004734.1:200252-215405 GCA_013397915.1 Daphoenositta chrysoptera | reverse complement strand
AAAAAAAAAAAAAAATCTCATCAAAATTTTCTTTTAGGATTTAGAGATAATTTATAGTAGGCAAATTCATCAGTTATACCACTTATTTAAATAAGAGCATTGTGCAAGCAGGTTACCAAGAAAGCAGTGCAAAGGAAAATCAGTAAAAGGCTGTATCTCACATTCAGTGTGTTCAGCTCTTGATTGTAATATCTAAACACTGGATTCAGAATATGAATGCATAGTAAAAATATTCATATTTATCATGTTTTTCTAAAGGACAGCAAGAGAGCAAAAAAACAGGTATGTGTATGTGATAACCATTT
Organism: Daphoenositta chrysoptera; assembly: GCA_013397915.1. Taxonomy (NCBI): domain Eukaryota; kingdom Metazoa; phylum Chordata; class Aves; order Passeriformes; genus Daphoenositta; species Daphoenositta chrysoptera. The sequence goes on along the minus strand of VZRO01004734.1, from coordinate 215,100 downwards.
GCTGCTGCATGAACATTATTTGTAAATTAACCATGCAACTTACAAGGAGTGATTAAAAAAGCAAACAAATAAAATGAAAAACCAAACCCACCCTGCTTTAAACTAAACTAGATCAACTAGGTTTTGAAACAAAGAACTGAAGCATGTTTTCTGAACACATAATTTGTCTGCTGGTGCTCAAAATTGGGATGTTACTGGCTTCTATGAAACACTTTTAGAGCTATGAAAAGTGGTGTTGTAGAAATAAAGTGACTGATGTTCTGCCAATACAAACCTCAAAAGGAGGTTGAAAAACACAGCAAGTGTCGCTTCTGAAGCTGGAGATAGGGAAGCATTATGTTTTATTTTGCCCTTTAATATAAGCCCCAAAGCATTGCTTCACTAAAACGGGTCTGCTACCTGAACTGAGTCCAACTCAGTCTCTTAGCACAAATGCAGGGATGAAAAACCCATTCAGCATGTCACTGTAAAATTTCTGTGTTTATTGCTGGCATTAGCAGAGCACAGGGTCTTCACATCCACAGGTTTTGACTTCTATTTTGTTGCTTACTGAGGAGATGTAGAGCCAGCTGTGCACTGCTTTTTCATAGTGGGAAACTGCTACTGGCCCAACATCCCCACTGATAACAAGAGGATTGCTTTAATTGGAAATGTTAACAGTCATGGCAAACCATGTCTGAATCCTTAAGGACACTCAGGGGCTCTGCCGTGATGGATGGTAGATGGGAAAACTGCTTACTTGCTTGGGAAAAGCTTTTGTTTTGACTGTCCATGCAAAATTTGCTTGTCACTCCTGAGTGCTTTTGAGCCTCTGAATGCAAGAATTTTATGAGTTAATCATGTTTGCCAATAAATAAGGAGAATTTCAGCATTATGATTTAACCCTGGACATATCCCACTGTCCCCGGGAAGCCTCTATTGAACAGAAACTGAAGATCTGGCTTGGGCTTGTATAGGCAAGGAATCATGATGCTCCTGATACAGAGTTTCTCAAGGAATAACCACAAAATCTCACAGTACCTTAAAAAAAAAAAAAAGATACTCTCGAACATGTACATATTTTTTAAAAGTCTTTTAACTCAATCAATGTAGTTTAGTGCAAGTCTTTTAGCATGTAATGTTGATCCTTGTTAAGGCGAATTTTCCTTTCTAGTGCACTTCATGCAAAGTAAATTTGACATTAACACTGTTGGATAATCTTTTCACCCTCAGTTTGAATATTTAAAGCAGGATTTAAAATATCTTAGTGGGAAGAATCCTAGTCTGCCAGTAAGTGGAAAAGCAATGAAGCAATATGTATTTCTCATCTCTGTTCTTAAAGGCCGACATTTTTGGGAAGAAGGCAGAATCTAGTCCTTTGACATACTTGGCATAAACATTAGGAAAATGCTTTTCTGATCAAATGGGACAGGCTGAAGATACTAAACACTCATTAAAGACCTGTTCAATGGTCATTGGGTGATCATAAGAAAGCCTTTTGCCACAATAGAACAGTTTCAAATCTGTAAAGATTTTATAGCTGGGAAAGAGGATTTTATATCCCAATATTTAATAATTAATGTTTGTATTTCTGAACACATATCTGCAGATCTAAGAAATAACTGCCTAACCTAGGGACATCAGAATCCCCTCTAAACATATATGAGTAGGGAGAAAGGCAATACTTTGAAAATGGAAATATTTTAATTTAGCCAATTAAATGGAGCTAGGGGAAAAGTGATCTGAGACGCTGTACTGGCTTTGTATGATCTGGTTTTGGTAGTGGAGGGTCTGCAGGGGTGGCATCTCTGAGAAGATGCTGGAAGCTTCCCCCATGTCTGGCAGAGCCAATGTGAGCTGGACCCAAGGCAGACCCACTGCTGGCCAAGGCTGGGCCTGTCAAGAGTGGTGGCAATGGCTCCGTGATAACATTTTAAGAGGGGAAAAACTGCATAATGCAGAGGTGTTTCTGGTCAGGGAAGAGTGGGGTGAGAACATGTGCGAGGAGCAGCCCTGCAGGGCCAGGGCAGGGCAGGAGCAGGGCCGGAGCTGCTCCAGGCTCTGGAGCTCAGGTTCCCCTGCAGCCCCTGCACAGCCCATGGTGAGGCAGCTCTGCCCCTGCAGCCCAGGGAGGGCCCGGGGGAGCAGAGATCCCCCTGCAGCCCTGGGGGAGCCCGGGCTGGGGCAGGGGGTGTCCCAAGGGGGCTGGGACCCCGTGGGAAGCCTCTGCTGGAGCAGGGTCCTGGCAGGGCCTGCAGAGAGAGGAGCCCCGGCTGGAGCAGGGTCCTGGCAGGGCCTGCAGAGAGAGGAGCCCCGGCTGGAGCAGGGTCCTGGCAGGGCCTGCAGAGAGAGGAGCCCAGGCTGGAGCAGGGTCCTGGCAGGGCCTGCAGAGAGAGGAGCCCCGGCTGGGGCAGGGTCCTGGCAGGACTTGGGACCCTCTGGGGTCCTCCACTGGAGCAGCCTCTTCCTGGAGGACTGCAACCTGTGAAAGAGTGACCCACTTTGGAGCAATTCATGAAGAACTGTCTCCCATGAGAAGGACCTCACACTGGAGCAGGGGAAGGATTCTGAATCCTCACTCTGAGCACCAGCAGGAACAACGTGTGATGGACTGACCATAACTCCCATTCCCACCTCCCTACACTGCTGAGGGGGGAGAAGTAGAGCTTGGAAAGGAAGGAGGAGTTGGGGAAAGTGTTTTTGAGGTTTACTTTACCTCTCATTATCCTGCTTTGCTTTTGTTGGTAATAAACCCAGTTAATATCCCCAAATTTGAGTCGGTTCTGCCTGTGATGGTAATGGGTGACTGATATCTCCCTGTCCTCAATTCATGAACCTTGTGCTGTATTTTCTCTCCCTGTCCAGTAGCAGAGGTGAATGAGAGAGTGGCTGTGGCTGGCACCTTGCACCCAGCCAGGGTCAGTCCCCTACAGATGCCCATCAGTTTGTGCACTCCTGGAATATCTGTATAACTTTGTGAGGCTGCCCAGATTTACAGAACAAGTCACAAGATGTGCCTGATTTGGGAAAAATACACAATGGTAATAGAAGGATGTCAGTAAGATGCCTGCAGTGTATTTATACCCTCAGGAGTCCACTCCAGTGATATCTCTGACATAATAATAGACTAATATAAAATCCTATGCTAATACTCTTACTCACATCTCTCTCAGTTGTTTCACAAACTAAACTTCCCTAGACATTCGCAAGAGTTGTACCCGAGCAAGGACCAAGCAAAGGCAGACTCAGCAACTCAGGAATAAGTAATCTTAGGGAAGTACATTGATTAGCTATCTCTATTCTTGTTTAAACATATTCCTGCTACATTGTTGACTGAGAGGATTTGCATATGAAAGCAGAATGTGCTCCAGTGTTGAGGAAAGGGTGAGATGCTCACTGTGTATTTATGGAAAATAAACTGTTAAAGAGTGACAACCAGCTCAGAAACTTCAGGGGTAGAAAGAGGAGAGAGAGAGGTAGAAAGAAAGAGAGATAGAAATCCAGCAGCTTTTGACAGGTATGCATAAATCTTCCTGAAGGGTAGAATCACCTGAGGAAAGAGACTGTGAGACACCATTAAACCTTAAGAGTTTTGCATGATTTGTGAGGAAAATGTGGAAGTTTGGAAGGGCTAGACTGGCAACTCTAAACGTATATTGAAGATCATCAGGAAAGCCCTTTGTCACTGAGGTATTTGGCTGAAAGGACTCATGTTAGGAATGTTGCTTCGTAAGGTCAGCTATTGGTAAAAGACAGCCTTGCTTTCTGGGGTTTCTGAGTAGATGTTGTTCTTGATGGACTCTTGTTGCAAACCCCAGCAAATCCAGCATTTTTAAGCAGTAGCATTTAAATCTCATGCCTTATAAGAAACTAGACTGGACAATCCTTACTATTGGCTTCTAGGCCAATCTTTTCACAGGTGCAGAGCCCCTGGACTGAGTAATGAATGGCACTGGTTATAGTTCATGTGTTTGAAGAAGATAAACGGCTTGGTGCCAGTTAACTCCCTTTCCACAAAGGGAACCACAGTGTAATGTATTGAAAGGAGAAAAGGGGTTTACTTTTCCTTCATTCTTCTATCAACCTGTGCAGTTCTCAACTTTAAGCCTGTTATTTGTCCCTACATGGCTTGTGGTAGAAAGTGAGGAGCTGTTCTCTTCTGGCTTGAGAGTGTTTTTGTTTTATTTGCTGCCATGAAATGGGGCAAAGATGAAAGGCTGGGACTAGGTGAGGTGGCTGTTAATTCCCATTTTGCTGGCTTTCTCACTTTTCCATGGGCTTGTGGGGAGAGCCACAAAGGCAGTATTGAAATCCCTTACTCAGTATGCAAAACTTGTCTGAAGACACGTGAGCCTTGCTTATTCCTGCTTTTCTTAAATGGTGTTCTTGAACATCATCTGAATGGTACTCGTTCATCTCTCTTCAAAATGTTCATTGTGAAAATCCAAACCAAAAGAATACACTCCTGCCCTCCACCACAGTTTTTATTTCATGACCAATAATCAGACACAGTGATCTTTGCTATCCGGAAAGACAAATAAGACAAAATCAGTGCAGAATGAACAGCTGAGAAGCTACTTAGCTGCAGGATTTGGCTTAGGTTTGTGACATTTCTTTCCTAAGAAATGAGATCTATTGATAAACCAAAGATCAGATAATTCCCATTTTCTCTTGTGTTGTTGTGGTATCAGACAAGATCATACCAGAAAATCAATAAGGAATTTCAGAAGATGCAATGTTTAGTAAGTTATTTCCTCCTTAGTTCACAGTGTCTTTAGATGTTCCCTGCTATGACTAATGGGAAAGTGGTGATTTCATCTCATACACAGACACACTTTGTCACTTGGGCTGCGCTGATCTGTTGATGACAATATGAACCAGTTATGCTAACTTGATAAAACAAAAAAATAAAATCATGCTCTCCTTGTGTATGAGAGGAGTTTGCATGAACGCTTGTAGAATTCAATCACCAAATATCTCTACAATTCTAGCTTTTGCTTGTCTCTACCAACATGGCAGCTGTCAGGACAGTAAAGACCATGGTCCCTTTCTCTCCAAAAAAAAAAAAAAACTCAGAGAAGAAAACAAATATTAAAAAAACCCCAAAAAAATGAAAAAAAAAAAACAAAAACAAAAAAATAAACCAAAAACATAGGAGAAAAGAGAAAGGAAAAAAAAAGGAAAAATAAAAAAAAAAACAAACAAAAAAACAAAAACCCCAACAACAAACCAACCAACCAAAGCAAAACAAAAATATACCTCCTAACACACCCCCAAGCTTATTCTCAAAGTACGAAATTCAGGTCAATGCTTTCCTAAAGTGGTAAATGACAAAAATTACAAAATGCCAGCTTGTACTTCTGTATTTAAGATAAGCACAGTCTGCCTCTGAGAAAGAGTTAAGTTTAAACAGAGAAACAAAGAATGATCCACCTCAGGTAATTTTAGGTGTCTATGCCTTTTATGTTTAGTCCTCTGCTAGTTTTAACATTGCTTTTATAAACTATTAAAAAAACCCAAAGAAACAAAAAACCCCCAAAAGTCAAAACCCCAGACACTTGAAGAAAATCAGTCTCATTATCTGACATATTTTAGATTTCTAGTTAAGAATAAGGTGTATTGCACCCTAAAATTTACTATTTCTCTGCTTTGCTCAAGAGAGCCAAAGCATCACTAGCTCAGGGGTAAGGTCTACACTTAATTAGATAAGGACTACTCTTAGTATTGGCAATAGCAGTGGGATTAATTTGACTCTTATGGCCAGCACCAGATGCCATAGCTTCAAGGCAAGGAGAGTTTTTGTGCAATGTTTAGGGAGAGATACATAAGAATGGGATCTTCAAAGGCCAAAATCTGCGTGGTTTACTGGAAACCATGAGCACTCTAAAAGATTTACTTACCTATTGTAATGCAAATGTCCAGCCATCCGCTGAAGATTTCCTTCCTCTGCCTTAGACTGCAAACTATGATTTTTTTTCTCAAATTCGGGGCTACAGCAGGTCATACCATGTTGCTTTTATTTCTCCTGGTAAACAGCAGCATGGAAAGGAATTGCAAGTGTTTGCACTCTACCTTAAATGTTCAGCAGTTGTAGCACATCCTTTGAAAAATCTTTCTTTAAATACTCAAAGTGTTTAATTTATGAGACCAGAACTCTCACACCTCAGGAGGGAATCTCCACTGCGCGATCAGATATTCTTCAGTGCATTTCCAGCTTGGTAAGAAAGAGCAGAAAAAGGAGAGAAACACGGTGAAAGAGAGGCATAGAAATCAATGAACTAAAAAAGGAGGAAACACTAAATACCAGTTCCAATGTATTAAATACTTCATTAACTCTTGCTTTTGTTTTTGTAAAATATGTTGATTATCTACTTCTGATCAGCCCTAACAGGAAAGATAACTACCACATCTACCTGTGGTGAGAGCACACAGCCAAGGGTTGGGGGGCCACTTCCAAGGCCCAATGGGTTGCCCCAGACAGTAATTCAACCATATGGATGGGATGGAGGCAAAATGCCACTGGCAACCCAAGGAAAAAGAGCTTATTTTTACTCTCGAGTCTATCTTTTAGACTCTGTTGTCCCCTGGAGTTTGCTGTGTAAGGCTGATCCAAAAGGCACCATCTGAAAATGCTGAGCAGAGTGGTCTCTATAGAGACACATGGGACACGTTTATCCAGATTTCATATGACTAAATAAAATTGTCCAAATGGCTAGCTTAAAGCATTTAAGATCTGCCTGGGACAGACAGATATGATGTAGAAGCTATAGGAGATCTGATTCTGTCTGGATGGGTGGCTGGAGGCATCTCAATATGTTTCCTGGTTTCTGGGGTCTGGGCAATGGCTGGAATCCTAGGAAAATAGCAATGGGACCTCCTTATTTTGAATATATCTGCAGGTAAAAATCAAGGTTTCAGTGATTTTTATGTTTATAGTATTAAAGCAACTATTAAATAGGGATTCTGAGAATCAAATAGCATTTTGTGGCTTCAGTGCTGAAGTAACTTGCCTTTTTGTATGAAAGAAGCCTCTCAAGGAATTGAAAACAGATATTCCAAACTTCATTTTAGGGTTTCGAAAGCCACACGCTTCCTTTAACTATAATATTATAAAACAGTTAGATAAAAAGCAAAACATTGTTGACTGCATGAGCTGAAAGTTTTAAAAGGCTTTCTTTCATTCTGCCTGAGTCACTGTAAAGAGCCCTGGCTCTTTTTTTCCTTTCTGGGAAGCAAATCTGAACTCACCAGCCATTGTTCCAAAGCAAAAAGTTTTAAATCAAACGGGAGAAGAAGAAAGAATAAAAAAAAAATCAAGTTCAGCAAACTTTTGTAGTGCAGAAGAAGAGCCACTAAGCATACAGTCGTGTATTCTCAGAGTAAATGACATGCGCTTTTTGCTCTGGTGAGCGATCCATATTTTAAATGTCCCCATATACCATTATCATGCATAAAAACCTGTCACTATTATTCATGTCTTTTTCCCAATATCCATATTTTGACATTACCACTGAAAAGATCCAGTGTGCTCAGTGGCTTCTTAAAAATAAATAATTGAAAGCTACTGTAAATTATATTAAACCTCGACATGGCTGACCCTCTCTTGCTTCAGTCCGTTGCTATCTCTTTAAATGTATTCACTCATAAATTATATTGTAATTTGGAGGTGCTGAAGTCTTAAGTTTTTTGACTCAAATGTAACTTCCTTCCCAATGCATAATTCATTTTCACTTTGTTCTTGGTGCTGCGTGTGCAATCGCATTTTTGGCAGCCAAGTGCAGGCTGAAATCAACAACTCTGTAAAGGGTGAGAATGAAATCAGAATGGACGGCTTGGCGGAAGAAATATTAAGCATGTCACAATGTTTTGTACTCTATCTTGTGAAATGGAGACAAAAACCTCAAACAACTCTTGAGTTTAAAAGGAATGACATTTAAAGTCTGAAAATTATCCACTGCTGATGTCATGCTGTTGTTGCATTTAATTACTTTTCACATCACATAAGCTGATGGCTTCCGAATGTTTTTATGCCATGAGATTTTTTGATGGAGAGCATACCCTCCCATTTCCATTTTTCGAACTGGAATAAGTCAGTCAATCTCTGTGGACTCAGATGAGGGACATCAGGCTTATCTGATAAAAATGGGTGTCACTAACTTCAGAATACTGACCTTATTTCCTGAAATAGGGTCCTTGCAAAAGCCTTGAAACTCCCATGAAATTAACATGATATTGGGTCAAAATTTCAACTGCTTTAAGGCAAAGTAGTTTTGCAGCCTTATGTTGACTGACAGTCATACCTTTGTTTTTATCCTTTCAACATGAATAAGTAGTACTGGAAACAGACTCATTCAAAAATAACATCCTCCAGTATTATGGTTTTCTTAACACGTAGTTATATCTGCAAGACAGCAAAGTAGACAGAAGTGCAGCTGCAACGTGATGGATCAGTGACAGAAACATGTCATATTGATAAGCATTCATGAAGATTTCACATGATCAAGCATAAAGATGACAAGTTTTTTTTCTTTATGAGATCACACAGCACCTTCAAGATGGAAAGGTGAAGAGGAAGCTGTGAAAATTCATAACAACCTGGGAAAGTGAGGAGCGTAGAAGGACAAACTTACAAAATAATAAATGACACGTAATGACCCAGGAAGACTTAAATAAAACATGTGAAAGAGAGAGATGGTGGCTAGGGGTAAGCTGTTGAAAAATAGGGTTCAGAAAGGCAGTTGAGACATAGAAACAACTCTCTCCATCAAAGTCTACTTTAGGACTAATCATTTACCTGAATAAAGTCATTGTAAACATATAAATAATCATCTTTGTAGTATTAAAAGTGCCTAGATGTAGTTATGTGAGGCTGACAATCTGTGATGGCCACCATAACCCGTGTGCCAGCAGTGACAGCCCACCTGGATAACTCGGCTGTCCCTTCTGTCGTGGCTTCTTTCCTGGCTCCCTGCTCCCCACTTTCTTCATTTCCCTGTTGAAAGTTCAGCCTTTTGTCTGTACCTCTGAAACGTGGCACAACTGAGAGCCTCGAGCACTGGCTCATTCCTTAAGTGACCAGTTTCTTCCTGACACCTCCCTCTGTCCCTGGCTGGCCTTGTCTCATCACAGCTTTGGTCAGGAGGATAAATAAATCAGCAGAACTCAAGATCACGGTTTCAATGTCATGAGTGATACATACCTTTGCTTTTTGCCTAGCCTTTCCTCGATTCCAGCTTACGATCTCTGCTTTTCCCTCCTGATTTCTCACCATCCATCTGTCCCAGCATTGCACCTTGTGCTCATTGTTGCAGCAGTGAGGCAGGCGTTGTTTGGATGATAACACCTCCCATCCCAGGCTGCCTCTGTGTTTTTTTCATGTTGTTCTGCAGGACTAGAACAGCTGTCCTGAGGTAATGTGCCAAGCCCCTTAACCTTGCATTATTCAAATCTCTCCCTAGGGAGTGAGGGAAGTCTGTGAGCATCATCCACTTACAGGAATCTTTTGTCGGTGTATTTGGAGTTATCTCAGCCCTGTTCCTCTCGCCAGAGAGAAGAAGCCTATTGCATTAAACAGGTTCTTCTCAAAAGACTGAGGTGCTCACCCTGTCTCATTAAGACAGAGAATGTGAAGACAAAGAAAATAGTTCAAATGGGACATTTAACTAATCTCTTTTTAAATCTCTGACATACACACAAAAAAAGAAAAAATCAAAGTGAATTACAAGGAAGAAAAGGAAAATGTCTGAAATAGAATCTACATCCGTAGATTTTGACAGCTGCAATATTATAGGCTGAATTAATGTTCCATAAATATACACTGGGCATTTCCATTATAGTAATGTCAGCTCTCATTGTCAGTTAACAGGTGTCTGTATAGTAAACCACATCTGACTTCTGAGCCATACCTTGAGTTGTATTTTCTGATATCAAATGATACTATCATATGATGGCATGAAGACAGTCTTTAATTTTTCTGCTGAAATGCTATACTAAAAAAATCCCACCCTTCCAAAAATAAATGAATAAAAAAAATCCCAACCAACAAAAAATAAACAAGAAACACAAGGGAATATTTTGCAATTTCATTATACTCACCATCGCATATCTTAAATTGAGGTGAGTTGGTGTGTAATTATCAACTGTATCACTCACATCAACAGATACATAAAAAGAGAAACCCATTAGCTATTTTAGTTATTTTCAGAGCTATCTGTAAGGCAAACCTTAAATGAAAATCATCAGTTAAAACACCAGGGTTTATATCAGATACCGAATTGCTGCTAAGAATTGCAGCCATAGAACTAATTAGAAAAACACCTCCAACACCTAAAAGGAAAAGACGTAAAAGTGAGGGAATTTCTGAATAAAAGGGACATGGAATCACTGACTGCATTTGCCTGGATGAAAGTGGGATACCCTTTTTATGAAAACAATCTGGCTTTCTTCCCCCACCAAATAAAAGCAGATAAAACTGAGGTTTTGGCTTATGCCGCATTTTCCCTTTTTTTTTTTTTTTTTTCCTTTTAGCTATCTCTCACTTTTTAAATTTATTTTTTAAATTAGTGACATGGAGGTTGTCTGGACATGTGGTAGAGGAAAACTTTAGCATTAGCCTAGCCCTCAGGGAAGTGTTTGGAAATCTCTGCGCATCCAGCAAGCAACAACATAACAGATGGGTGAGTTGGTCACAGTAGCAAAGACTTTTCCTTGCATTACCACATCACAGGAAGCTTCTGAGAGAAAGCCTCAACTTCACACACCCTTAACTTCAAGCAAAAGACAAATAGAATTTTTCGCAGTCTTACATTGCCTAAGAAGCCGCTCAGAATGAAATGTCACAGTTCTCCTTAGCACAAAAGTAAACGTGGGATATAATTGTTTGTCATCTTTTATTTAAGTTGTGGTTCTATCCGAATTTCAGGCGTGCTTAATTTGACCACAGCGAACTGTCTAAACAAGCAAGCCTCAGTACTTCTACTGCATCAACAACCAGCTTAATAACATCAGCTTATATTTTAACATGAATTTTCTCTGGCTTCCTGAAAATGCTATTTCCCCTGCTCGCTGCCATAGGCTAGTTACAGACAGTGGAGCTTAGTTTCAGATACACTGAATATAATGAGAAAAAACTAGCATCAGACATAACAATACTGGCAGCAGAAATCTGTGAGAGATGCTATCTTATCACAATTCCTGTCGCAGCCTTCTATTTGTGGTAAAACTGGACTAAATAAAAATTTAAAAGAAAATAATTAAAAAATAAAAAAGATTCAGTGGTGGACTAGACCTATTAGAAACTGCAATTTTTATTACACCAATCCTCTGGAGAAAAAGGCATGACATTCTGTGGGTTCTTAGCTTTAAGGCTGGATCTAACCTTTACTGCTTGGACAAGATCTGTTGGACTGAGTTGCTTAGACCATACAACAAATTCCGTAGTGAAGCAGGGAACAGACACAGGATGTTTGCAGTCATCCAGGTTATCCATAAAAGCAGCTGTATTACTGCAATAGTCCAAGGAGTGTGCTACTACCAACCATTCAAATTAGCAAACAACAATATTAGTAGTTTTTTATATATATATATAGCTAAATAAATATCTTCTCAGCCTGGTCTGCCCTTGTTTCTTTCTATTTTTAGTCCTTTGTCTTTATGAGTCTGCCTCAAAAATCCCTCTGCTTCCAAAGTAATTACAGCATTAGTACTTCTATAGGCACTTGTTAATTGTTCATGTGGTCTTCAGAGTTAAGCAGAATGCATCACTCATTTGATTCCTTTCTAATTAATTGACACTACATTGATGTGTAGGTGCTAATACCAATTCTCCTGATTCAGGAGATCTTGACAGTGAAACAGACAACCCTGAACTGGACCACTGTCAAATAATCCTGCCTCAGTTTCTCTTTTACTCACCTGAATGGAAGGGTATTCATGACTCCACTGAACTGCAGAAATGGGAAACCTCTGGGACGTTCTCCAGGTCTGTACAAGGTGTGGTGTGGCATTCACAAAGTGACCTGAGGAACCAGACATGGCCAAAATTTGAGTCTGTTAGTGCTAAATCCAAAGCTTTGATTGCTAGGCACTAACATTCTCAACAAATCACCAAAGCTTGTGTTTCTCACAAGGGTCTCTCAGAAGGCTTGAGTGGAAATTTACAGAATAGCATTGTTCATCCAAATGCTGTAAATGTTGGGGTCTGTATGCCAAAATACAAACACTATGAGAATGGTCTACTTTGTGAGAGTTTGAGCATTCTCTCTTCCCTAAGGGCTAATACACTTCATAAATGCTCTTCCACCATATTTTTCAGAATCATTCTTTTGCTCGTGTGAAAATAATGTATATGTAAGGATTACACCGATCTCCTGCATGTTAAAAAGTCTTACCTTATGATCATTAGGTTAGCCCTTTCTATAGATAAGCATTATTTGCACTATCTCTTCTTCTTAAACTAAACTCATCTCTGTGCCAGAAATTTTAAAACATATTATATTCCTCCTGGTCCTTCTTAGCCAAGTATGGGGCTTTACTGCATCAAACACTGAATTTACTGAGATGAAAAGTTAGTGCAATATCGGTCCTGAAATGTAGGTGGTATTGTTATTTTTTCATAGCTACATATACACCTCTCTTGAGGAGATTTCTTTTAGCTTCAGTCTTGGAGACAGTGCTTTTGAGTCAATAGTATGCTGTGATAATTCTTTGAAACTTTATTTCTTTATATTAGTACCACCGGACAATATCCTTCTTTGAGTGAAACACCATCATTTACCAGTAGCTTATATTCATACTAGTCCCTGTAGCACAATTCAGAAACACATTTTCTATTTACATTTGTCTCTCCCAGCTCTCATTTCACTTCCCAGAGCTTTTCTCCCCATGCTGTAATAGGCCTGAATTTTGATGAGGCCAAAGCACAAAGCAGCCATCATGAATGACTTATTTAGATGCACAACTTTTAGCATACTGCTGATTCTGTTACTACATCAGTCAAGTTTCCTGACTACTCTTCCTGAGATGTAACAGCTCCAGAAGGATTTGGAGAAACACTACAATAGCCTGAGAGTTCCATTTGTTCTTGCTTTTGCTGTTGCCCAGCCCTGATTAGAAGAAATGTTCCCGTTAGCTAATTACTTTCTCAGTGGTGACAGATGGCCAAAGGGTGCATATGAGGGAAAAGCAGAGAGGAAAAGGGTTAATGTTGCAGATCACCTCGTTCCCCTTTTGTTTAGGCTCCTCTAAAGCTGTTGATTTAATGGAGAGATCTCAGACTGGGGGTGGAGCACCGAGTGGAGAATCAGGCCCAGGAGGTTTGGTGACCTGCGGGTGAAGGCACTGCAGGTGTGTGGATAACAAGGTGCTAATTGGGTACCAGGGCGGGGATGAAAGCACTTACAAGCAGTTGGTCAAGAGGCAGCATTGCACCCCAAAGAGCTGCCAGTGCTGGTGATGCCTTATCCCTGTCCTTAAAATCAGAGCCGAACACGGTTAGAAGGGAAAAAGGGGTTTTTCCCTCAGTATTTACTTCAAGGATCCCTGGTGCACTCCATCCAGGAGGAACACTCCCAACATGCACATTGAAATGCCCACCCCAGAATGCACAACCAAAATGCACACCCCAAATCTCCACACGATAGATGGGCTATAGAATTACAGCCCCAGTCCTCCCCCTCTCCCCCCCAGAACCCTCCCCTGGCCAGACCCATCTTTGAGTTTACAAAATGTGTTTCAGAGAGGACCTTGCTGTCTGAGGCCTCCAAGATGTTCGCTCTCCTAACTCAACAAAATATCAAGTCTAGGAATGTAGGCTAAAAGAAACACCAAGAATACAAAAGGCCACAAAGGCATACAGAAGAGGTATAAAAGAAAAGGCAAAAAATCATTCTGGCATCATCGGGCTCTCTGTCTGGGAGGAGAGGCCAGCTCTGCTCCTGGCTGCTTTGCTGCCGTCTCCTGGCAGGGAGAGTTCTCGTCGGGAGGAGCTGGCAGCACTCTCCTGAACCTTTCGTGCAAAATTCTGAATCCCAGAGAAAACTCAGACATTTAATTAGCGGGTGTGGATGTGGCTCAGTGTCTTGTGTTTTCGTAGGAGCACAGATACAAAGAGAAAATCCTTCAGTTAGAGGCTACAGATTCTACATCTACTTTTCTCAAGAAATCTTGAGAAAGCTGTGATACCTTGATTTCTCTGTCTTTCCCACTAAAAGGATTTTGGGTTGTTTTTTTCTTTTCTTTTCTTTTTTTTCTTTTTTTTGTTACATGGTCAGCTCCATGAAGTCTGCTTCCCCCTACTCCTTGCTCTCAGTATACAAGATGCCCACCTACTAACACAACTTCACCATGCTCAGGAGTCCCCTACATCTGAAATCAGCAGAAAAAAGAGAAAATAAAGATTCCAGGCAAAAATGCTCAAGGGTGAAAGCAATGCTATCATCAGTAAGGCAGTACCAAGAACTGTGACCATGTTTTTGGTACTCCACCTGCTACAAACCCTTGGCTTGTTTCCCTGGCCATTTTCTTTGTCTTAAAAGAGTATTTTTCAAAAGGAGATTGAAAAAGGCACCGGCTTTCAAATGTATTGGTCAGCACTTCCATGATAATCCTGCCTTATATAGGATTTTTGTTTAGAGCTTGATGCAAGATGTACATTCCTCCTTCATCATGCAAATTTCTCTTCCTTTTCAAGTGGCTGCTCATTGTGTTTATTTTGCTTTAATGCAATATCGACAGCTTTGTCATCTACAAATCTTTACCTTTTAAGTAACTGGGAGTAAGGGGAAAAAAAAAAATAAATGGCTGATATATTAGTGCCAGTGCTTGTAGAATGTTCTATTGTGAGTTTTGCTGTTGGGGTTGTTGTGTCTTT
>VZRO01004734.1:159114-194337 GCA_013397915.1 Daphoenositta chrysoptera | reverse complement strand
TTTTTTTTTTTTTTTTCAGGCAACGAACAATAGAAACTGCTTTTTTAACACTTTTTTAACAATAGTCATTTGGAAATGCAGGCTTAATGCTGACAAGTTTGACTAGCACAGAGAGTTTTGGAGCCTATTGTGCCACTTTCTGTCTTTTTTACTTCATCCCCCTCCACTTCTCCCTTTTGCCTCTTCCTTTCATTCACCATTGACAATGTATGCATTCATAATTGAAGAAATTCTTTTCTTAATGACTTACAGTTGTACGAGTTGTTGCTCTTGTCGGTGGTGTGGCTGCTGTTTCTGCAAACTAAACACATTTGACTGCTAATTTCCCATTGAAAGACACTGGAAGGTTCCTGAAATTAATGGTGTAAGACAAGTTTACAAACTGGTAGGCTCTGATGTGAAAATTAGTGTGTCTCCTCTGCAGCAGCTAAGTGCAGGAGGTTGCCATAGCGGTGAGCAGCCTGAATACTCATAAAGCTCCTCAGCGAGGAAGAAAAGAAAAAAAAAAAAATAAAGACTTCCCATATTTCAGAGACTTGGAAACTGCAAGAAATAGACAAAAATATCAGAGTATGTAGTCATGGAGAAGTGGAAAGCAGATCTCTTAATAACAAGAGGAAATTGGAGGATTTTTCATGTAGAAAACTGTTTTTGTCTGAGAAATCCACAACTTTGTTAAGGACCTGCTGTTGGTATTTAGCTTTGTGTTAAGTTATGAGAAATGTTTGTGGGAAATTGGAAGGATTTTTAAGCCAGGAGGTTACAGCACACAACTTTAGTTACTTATGAAGCAGAAATACCAGAGGAAAAATTCTTAAACCCATGGAAGTTGAATATTGTCTTCCATTCATGTAAATGAGGATTCATTTGGTTAAAGCTAGTGAAATATTCTACTAGAGTAAGAAAAGGTGATGTAAGAAAAATTTGATCTACTTCTTTCAAGAAAAAAGAGAATATTCCTGGTTGGCCATTGGCTCAGGAACATATTTCACATACACAGGCAGCCGTTGCAGTTGTCACCTAAAAAGGTTCTGTCCTTAAACACAGTGTCACGTGAAGAAATCAAACTCCCCAAGCATATCCAGGTTCTTCTATTTCATCCTAGAAATCTTTTGAATATTTCCTTGAGGTACAGAAAACTGGCTTCTCTGCTTTAGTATTTCTTTTTACTATCAAGATCCTTGATTAAATGATTCAAAACACAATCTATTTCATTTTATTTTATACAACAGAATCAGCACATATTATCTGAGAGGATTATTTTGTATTTTTGTTTTGAAATTATGCCGTTTCTAATATCTCCTGCTGTAGACTTTGTTATCTCATTAATAGGAGAGCAATATAGATTTTGAAAATTATGCAGTTTTTGCTGAGATAAAACCATGTTAAAATAAAAACAATTTATTTTAGACAAAATTTTGCCCACATTAAGGAAATAACAATGTCTTCTTATTGTTGTGAATGATCTCCAGACTACACAAATAACAGGAAACAATTATGACAAGTAATACATATTACTCAAAATTTAAGTGGTGGTGGTAAATGTAATTACAATTTCACTGTCATCTCCTTCTTCTGGATGGCCTGCCTGATATTTTCCACAAATTATAGGCTACACTGACATCCCAAACACAAATGACCAAAATTTTACATCCTACACTTACATGTTGAATCCATGTAAAACAAACAAATAAGAACAAACCAAAACAAAACCCACAAAGATTTGTCCAACTGCCCCTCCAACATATATACTTCAAAAATAGAATATCTAAGCTGCTTTTTGACTACTCAGAGAAACTTTTAGGTAAATGATCTTGGGACTGACTAATTCTGCATCCTGTTAAAAATTTAAAGTAAGCATAAGCAGGAATAGAGTGTTAATGGTTATGCTGTAATGACATCAGGAAGCAAGGGATGAACTCAGGCTGTTTGGGAAGGCACCATGAGAGCTCTTACAACAATGAATGATCAGTGCTGTTCTATGTGGACTTCTCTTAAAGGGACTAGTAACCTCTACTGTTTTTCAGAAGTTGTGTTTTCTTGTGAAGATGTAAGTATTTTCACCCATCACTCATCCTCTCTGTGAACATCAATGATCATAAAGGGTAATATATAAAAATACTTGAGGTGAGTGTGCGTTTTCTGCTGTCTCCCTAGTGAATTGAGATGTGGATGAAAGATAAAAATAAGAAAGACAAGAGTTCAATGGAGAAATACATGTCCTGTACACCAAGAACTAATTTAATAAGAAGCTTCTCCCTGCTAGTGGGCGATTAAACTAAATTGCCAGTCTAAACTTTTCTATGCTGCATTTCAAATGTCAACACATTACTTTGCTATTCCTCTTAATTTCTCACAAAGAAAATGCAAAATGAATTCATTATGCTGGAGTAAGTGGAAAAAATGATGAGTTTCTCCAGAAGAGTAGGCAACGGGGAGAGATTGGGCAAGGCGATTATATTGAGATATTTGAATAGCTGGCCATTAGCAAGAGGATCCCCATTACTTTGCTGATAATTATATCCTCTTCGCTATGACTTCCCAGTGGAATAATACAATGTTCCCAGTGCAGGAGATAATGAAAAATACCATTCAGGTGGTACATATATGCCAAGAATAGTGTGTTGTATTTCTTCCCTGCCCCCATCACGTAGATTGCAATAGCACGCACCTACACGATATGTTAATGTGTGTTTGGTTGTTCAGGGCTGTGTGCAGGGCAAATAAATGTATCTTGAAAATGGAGCTGGCAGTGGAATATCATTCTCCCAGTGTAATTATCTCCCGTGTTTAGTGGGCCCGGTGTATTGCTGAGTACATTTTTGTTAGCTATTATGTAAATGACTTTCAAAGCCCACCACATTGTAATAATGAGGACTTTGGAAGGGATCTTTCAGAGATGAAGTTTTTTTTTTCCTATTTTAAAGAGAGATGTATGTTTGTCCTAATTAATCCATCATTTTGCAGACACGTTTCTGTTCAGCAATCAAGGAAAATGAAACAAACAAACAAAAAAAAAAGAAAGAAGGAGGGAAAATACAGCACAAGAACACCCACTCATTTACAGTAACTATTTTTTTCCAACTGATACATAAAATCTCTCATGTGTTATTGCTGCCTTATCACTTCTTGGCATTTTTATTGCTGTTCTATTTTCAGTTTGAGGGAATCTTGCTGCATACTGTATATCTGCCTCAGATTCATTAATTTTCACAGAAAACTCAATTTGCATCAAAATACTTGGCTGTTTGGATGTTACTTTACATATCTTGGGGCCTCATGGCTTGCATGAGAACTTTGCCTTCAAATTATTTACCAGAGGGGAGAAAAGTAATACCATTGAAATTGTTCAAATTTGAATACTGCAAAAGGCAGTAGAATTTTGTTCTTGGTTTCTCCTATAAAAGCCTTTTACTGGACGACCCATGTCATTGGTTTGATTTGATTTGGGTTTGATTTGTTCTAGTATTTAATAAGAACCATAAATGAATGCAGATTAAATTCAGTAATGACCTGTGGTAACCAATTTTTTATTATATGTGCTTCCATTAAAAAAGTTTTAAACATTTACAGGACATGCCAGAAGAACTTTTTTTACAATATTGTTATATAAGTAGAAACATTCACTTGGATACTATTAATGAATCTTATGAAGGAAGCTGTAAAAATTTGGGGGGCTGGATTCCCTTCTTATTGTACAGTCACCCTGGCATAAATTTAAATGCCTTTAATGAAGGGAGAGTGAGTGTTTCTCTTTTGTTAGTTTTCGTTTGGAGGTTTGGGGCGGGGGAGGATGTTGAGATGAGGCAGAGAAACTGGGTCACTTTACCTGGTGTTAACAAGATGAATCATAGAGTCTTAGAAAGGCCTGGGTTGGAAGGAACCCTAAATATCCCTGGTGTCAACACTGCTTCTGTGAAGTTCCATTCCTTTGGCATGGAACTTTCCACTGTCAAAAACAGTGTATCAGTGGAAGGAAAAATAATCCCCAACATATAATTTTTTTTGTTTTTCCACAAAGGATACGAAAATGAGGCAGAAGCTCCTGAATGTCCTTTTACATGTGGGCATCTACTTTGATAAAATTTTCAGGTGTGTGATCTGCAGGTTCAGTTGGCACTGCCAAATGTCTAGAGTGTCCAGAAAATATGAAAATATATTTGGAATACAAGCTGCAGTGAGAACGTGGAAGCTTACCATTTACACAATAAATCTGGATAAGTGCAACCCCCAGATGCAAAAATGTTATAGTATTAGTTGCAAATGAACAGTTGTGTGAGTCACCTGCAATAAAATGGTCTTGATTCCTGTGTTTTGTTGCATTGACTTTCTCCCTGTTCTCTTTCTTGTGCCCCTTCACACTCTTCTTTCTACTTTTTTTTTTTTGGTTTTGTCTGCTTGTGTGACTGTTTTTAATATTCGTTTTACTCAGATGTGTTTGTAGTTTTTGTGTGCAAAAAATTAAAGTTTTGTGAACATTGAGAACTATTCACTGGTCTTTGCTAATACCCTTTTCTTGAGGAATACTTAAATAAACAAAGTGTCTGGAAACTGTATGAATCAAGAACTTTGAATACTAAGTTAAAAGGATTGCCTCCACTTTGCCTCCACTTTTCTTCCTCTAGCAACTTGACATATGAGATGAAAAATGACCAGAAAGTTTTTGTATTTTGTTAAGATTGTGACCCCTGATCTACCCTTCTAGAGCAAGGACAGACACTTCTAAATAAAAGTTCTTGAGTAATAGGCCAAAGCAATATATTTTCTTGTGTTTCCCCATATTTACATAGCACATGCTTATGTTAAACAAACAAACAGAAAAAAAAAACCAAAAAACCTTTCAGCAATTTGGTAACCTTCACAGTAAATAAGCAGGTCTAAAAGATTATGACATTTTACAAAAAAATAGTCTTTTTCTATCTCTAACACATACTAGAACTAATATGCATGCCTGTCTTCCAGATAGTACCAGATTTTGGTGAGAACACACTGAAAGAAAATCTGTTTCTATTCTTCCTGTAAAAAAATAGATTGATGGATTAGATGGGCAGAAAGATAGAATGCTATTTCATAATGGGCTTTATTTTTTGTTTTATTAATATTTCCTTAAATTAATACTTAATGTTTCATTTCATTAGTGTATGCCTAATGTTATTTCAATTAGTTTGGAGGGAGGTCTTTTGTGTTTTATGTGACACAGCTTGAAATGCTTGGACAGAATCATGGAAATGGAATAAATCTGTTGACGTCAATCTAATTGTGCAATCTACACAGCGGTGTTGAAAATCAATCAATACAAAACATGTTTTACATATTTCAATATGAATTTCCTCCTGTCACTCAGCAGTGGTTACTCACCATAAAAATGTATAATTTCAACAAAAAAGAAATGATGAACTTTAAAGACTAGAATCTTATTCTGCAATCTGTGTTCAAGAAAAATCACTTTAGTTTGCCTTACAAATGACCTAGAGAGGCCTCCTACTGAAAAGTGATGGTTTTCATTCTCCATCTTCAGTCAAATTTTTGCATCCTTCCTGAGGGAGCCAGCTGTCACTTGGTTAAGGGTTTGGAAATCTAGGCACAAGCCTACTTTTATTTCATCAGGACAATTCAAATAATGTGGGCGCGTCCAAATAGCTATTAGAGAGAGTGTTAGCTCCCACTTGGTCATTAGGCTGGGATTCATCTGACTAAATGCAGACATCAATGAGGTAGCCACATATTTTTTATCTTGTCACCCCAGCCAATGAGGGAAACAAGGTCATGATTCATCTTGTCCTTAAGAAAATGCTCAGAATATATTAGATGAATTACTATTCCTCTCCCTAGACAACAACAAAGAGTCCCCGAAATCCTTAGAGGTAGATGTCCGGTGTAGATAAATAAAAATAAAGATGATGAATCACAACATAAATATTTGGGTCTTTTTCCATAGATTCTGGGTAATTTTTATTTGATTTCTCAAGACTGTTTCAGACTAGCTGATTAAATACTCTTCAAGCTTGTCCTAGTCTGACTTTTGAGTCAAAGACAAGAGAGGAAACACAGAAGGGTCATTCATCTGAATCTGTGTGAGGCACCTGACTTTCTCTGTTGATTATTTATGTTTATGTTTTTTTTTCTTTTTATCTTTATGATTCTTCCCTTAGAGGTTGTTCTGCCTAAAAGACATATTTAATTTTAACCTCTGTCCCCATCCTTGTGTCACAGAATGCTGCCACCACAGTAATCCCAAACCTTGTTTGATGCCTCTTGAAAGCTCAGACCTCAAAGAATTTTTTAGGAAGTTATTTAGACATATCCGTAAAAATCTTAGGACATTACATTACCCTTATATACCTTATATAATAAATGCCCAGGCCTTTTTGTTTAAATAATATACAAGAAGCTTTGGGGGCCATGTCCCCGATCTTCATTTTCTGGGAAGCCCAAACTTTACATTCCAGATCTGTGTCTTCTAATCACTTCGTGTGCACTAATCATGTGATATATACTGAGATGACATCCCTGTATCAAATGTGCATTAGTCACTTTTTATTCCAGTCGAAGGCTCAGCTAATTAAGTCAAGACTGGCAAGTTCCACAAAAGCAAGAAGAAAGCAGTGTGGTTTCTGTGCAACGTGGTGTATCACCAGCACTGTGCCTTCAGAACAACGTCAGCAATGACTCCAGAGCCCTCAACTTATAAAGCCATCCAAAAAAGTGTTCTTGTCTTTCATTTGAAGGGAGAAAACTAGGCTTAAGGGGAGCCATTTCAGAACAGACCAGCTGCCTGCACAATTTGTTTCCCCTTATTTAGCAATAACAAACGAAAAGGTGCTACGGGAAAAAAGCGTTTACACAAATGAGCAGAGAAAGAACCTGGGGAAGATCTGTCAGACTGTCTATCCCAGAAAAAAAGCAAGAAAACAAAAAAAAAACCGAGAAAAATGTCTTCCCACGTGAATAGTGTGATTATTATCAACAGTTAAAAGTTTATGAAAGTAATTTTTAAAAGTAGATTCGGGAAATTAAGTTTGTAAAACTATTGTTTTCAAAGACAAGTGGGAGGAGAAAGACTGTGAGTCAGTACTGGTCACATCAAACTTGTAAATGAGGAGAGGGTCTATTACTGCTCCTATTACTGTGCATCATACTGCTATCTCAATCCCAAATTTTGCATTACTACTCTCTCTTTTTACTTTCTATCTGACTTTTCCCACTTTATACACACATTCTTTGTTCAACTCACTCCAGCCAGGATATCTGTGACGCTCCAGGAAGATATTTTTATGGCTGATATGTACAGTCAATATGCTCACTTCAAAAAAGGTGCTGAAAAAGGTCTACCCCATCTGACTTCATGTTATCCCTGATGTCCCAGACCCATCATCGTGAAAACTAGACACCTTAAAAGCAGGACAGCAACAAATTTCACAGTGAGGGTCTTGTGCTTCATTTTAACATTTACAGCAGCCTTGGGACCTAACTAGAGAACCCAAGTGGTGGAAGGTCAGGCTATGTGCTAGCACTGAACTGGGCAGGCAAGAGCATAAGCATTCTGCTGAATTTGGTCTATGCACTTTGATAAAATGTATTGATTAACACAGACATCAAGTCGTTTAAGACAATGTCTCTAAAGCTGTTTATTCCGGCATCATCTGCTCTGAATACAGTCACAGATTCTGTGGCTATTTTAAGAGCTCTAATTGTGTAATTTGATAACAGAATATTTTATTTCTGACTTATCCATTCTGCTAAACTACCATGATTCTGACTATTTCCCAAAGAATGATGAATATCTCTGAAGAAAAAAGTTTTGCACCATTTATACTAGCTTTGAGTGGGCCTTTTATTTCACAGAATCACAGCATCATTTAGGTTGGAAAAGACCTCTAAGATCATCAAGGCTGAATTTGGACTGATCACCACCTTGCCAACGAGACCATGGCACTGAGTGCCACATCTAGGGATTTCTTGAGCACCTCCAGGTTGGTCACTCCACTACCTCTCTGCACAGCTTATTCCAACTTTTCACAACCCTTCCCATGAGGAATTTCCTCCTCCTGTTTGGTCTGAACCTCTCCTAGCACAGCTTGTTGCTCTGTCCTCTTGTCCTGTCACTAGTGGCCTGGGAGAAGAGACCCACCCCCAGCTTGCTACAGAATTTGTATTTATAGTCACAGAATCACAGGTTCAGTGAGACACCAGGTCTTGGAGCCCAAGTTCCCTGCTCAAGCAGTGTCCCCCAAAACACGTTACTCCGGATTGTGTCCAAACAGAATTTTAACATCTCCAGGGAGCAAAAATTCTCAGCCTCTCTGGGCAGCCTGTTCCAGTGCTCAGTCACTCCCACAGTGAAATTCCTCTTCATATTCAGCTGTAACTTTCTGTGTGCCTGTTTCTGCCCATTGCCTCATGTCCTGTTTCTTGTCACTACCAAGAAGAGCCTGGCTCTGTCCTCTTGACACCCTCCCTTGTACACATTGATACAACAAAATAAAAACCAACCAAATAAATAAACCCACAAAGGAAACCCCAATTGCAGCCAAAATAAGCCTTTCCCAAATCCAATTATGAGAAAAAAGTTGTTACTAAATCTTGTTCACAACAGAAATTGCTCCTTGTCATAAGCAGATATTCTTGGTTTTGTTTGGGCTTTTTCTTTTTTTTTTTTTTTTTCTCTCTCTTATTTTCTCCTGAAAGAGAAACCTGTGTGTTTATTAAAAATTTTGGTCTACTAGTGTATAACGCATAGTTGAGGAACGAAGAAAATAAGCCAAATTTTTCAACAATTTAGTAGTAGTAGCAGATTTTTATTCTGGAACTTAGCTTTGGGTATAGGATATCCGAGATAAGACCTGACATTTTATATACAACATGGTGTTTTCTTACACACCAGAAAACAATCTACAAGAGGCTGTGGCAGCCTGTGTTGTGAAGAGGAATAATACTGACTAGAAGCTAGAATCTGTCCAGAGGATATAGTCAAGATCTTTATTTTATTATTTATTTTCCTTATTTTAGCATTTCCACTGAGGTTTCCACAAGCAAGTGTGCTCCTGTGAGGACANAGAGGATATAGTCAAGATCTTTATTTTATTATTTATTTTCCTTATTTTAGCATTTCCACTGAGGAGTTTCGGTTTCCACAAGCAAGTGTGTTCCTGTGAGGGCCCTGAACACACCTCAAGGGAAGACTGAGCTGAGAATTCTTCAGATCATCAACCAACTTGTCTGGCTCTGAGTCCCCTCATGATTTTTTCAATATACCTCTGCAAAATATGTAAAGAAAATACTCCAAATCTGTTTGTTGGCCCTTTGAATGGTGTTGGTGAAGACAAATGGATGGAAAATGGTGTGGCTTTTGCCCATCTTTGCTTTTTCTTTGCTATTGAAATTCCTTTATTATATCAATGATTGACAAACTTGATTTCCAGTAACCAAGGAGAGCTATTAGATATGAGGAGCCTGCCTCAGAATGCAAGCACTGTAAATTTTCATGATTTTATGGGAATTCTTTCTGGACAGAATATGATTGAAATCAATGAGGTTCAACCAAGGTTAAAATCATTCACTCATGGGGAGTTCCTCATAAGAGTATGGCCTGACACAAATAACTACCATTGAAGGAAAATAAATATGAGATACCAGATGAGAAAACAATTAATGGACAATAATGGGTACACAGTGGTAAAGGTTTTATACTCTGTGTAGGACCAATTAATGTAAAATATGTTCTCTTTACTTTTAAATAAAAAAATGCAGCAAAACAAGACAATAAAACAAGACAATAAAACCAAGAAGATGTTCTTAATTACTTGTAAGTGTATATGTTTCTGGTTTTCAGAACACTAAGTGAATTCTTCAGGCAGCTCTTGGGATTTCTGATAAAGAGTGCTGTATGAAATCAAAACATCATTAGAGAGACATCTAGTTTATGCTGGTAGGTAATCCTTTCCATCAGGGACTGGATTTCACAGCAAGGAATTTCTTCATTGAAGACAATTCTGGCCCATTTTTTGCCAGACTCTTCCAATGCCAGAACTCTTTCTGAGGCTAGAAACCAATTCTATCTCTAGAAGAGAAGCCTTCAGAAGCCAGTCAGAAACTAATTGGTGTCCATATAGAAATGTGCTTAGGGGTTACCTATAGGCGTTACCTATATGTAATTCAAAAAAAAATTGATGCTGTGGGATAAGGTATATATATCTTAGATAAGATATAAGATATTATATATATACACCTATATATATATATATACCTAAAGAAAACATTAATTAATGAAGCTACTAATGGTTTTCCAGAAAAAAACCAAAAAAAACCCAACAAAAAAATGAACTAGCCAACTGATATTTCCAGTAATTTCCTATTCTGTAAAAAAGTCCATTCTTTGTCAAGTGTTTTACTATATCTAATCAGTATTTATGCTGTATTAACCCCATTTTCTCTGCTGTGATTTTCTAATCATAATGTCTCTTTCTCGCCTTGAAGATGTAGAAAAATTAGTCTAGTTTAACTTGCTTATATACCTTTCCTTGTCTACATTTTTTTAACTGTTGTAATTTCTCTATTCTTTAAAATGTCTTCCTGGCTTTAGGTTTTTTCTTTATTTTTTTTTACCCTAAGATTTTCCCTCTTTATTCCTTATCTCATTTGGTTAGACCTTGGTGGTAATAACATCAAGAACGTGTGTTCAATCCCCATGAGCCATTCACTTAAGAGCTGGACTCTGTGGTCCTTCTGGGTGTCTTCTCACTCAAACTCTTCCGTGATTCTTTGTGATTCCTTCTCTTTTTTATTTTTTGTCCCCTTTTCCCTGTATTTCCTTTACTGCTTTCACAGTGAAAACTTGAAAACTGTACTGGCAACTAAATAATTCTGCTATGGATTTCCTTCTTGGGAGAGGCAAGGAAGTAGAAATAAGACTTTTCTCATTTTGAACATTTCAGGAGCTCTAAAAACTACTTTTGAGAGGTTGGTGGGGGCAGGGGAGAGAAGGATGGTAATTTTTTTGTTACTTATTCCCCCTGTTGAGACTCGAATGCCAATCGACTCTTCTCACAGCACCACCTACTGTGGTGGTCTAGCTGCAGGCTAGTGTGGGGAAAGATTAAGCTTTTTCATCTGTAGTGTTACAGTTCCTGGGAGGCTCCTGCACTGCTGTTTCGGTAAAGAGATTTATAGAAGCACTTGATGAATTTTAGTCATTTTTTTATCAGTCTGTAACCATAGAAATGTGTGTGTAGAGACCACTGCCATCTTAGGCACTGCTGCAATTTCTACAAATCATCTTACTTGTCTGCCTTATGCCTTGTTTTATATCAAACTTTTCATTAGGAAGGAGTAAGACAGCTTATATACAGAAACAGTACCCTAGTGCATCTTTATGCTGGTCATGCAGTGCAGAACATCACAAGAATGAGCTGAAGGAACAAGGCAGGAGCTTTGTAGCAGAAGGGGATCACCTGAATGTGTGAGGCTGACACAGATGACAGTACAAAGTCCTTTTCCTTTTCCTTCAGACACATAGAAACTTCAGGAAGGAAGACGTCTAAGGGAACTAACAGTGGATGTTTTATTGTCCTCAAGATGCTATTTATGCCTACTGTCCCTGAGATACTTTCTGGCCAAAAATGTCTCCCCCAGCCAATTCAAGGTTGCTGAGAATGAATGCTCTGGGATGAAAGCCTTCAGAGACAGTAAATGAATCACAAGTCTACCACCTGCTATCAGAGCAAAAGTTAATATGTAGATATCACTCTAGGGGCTTGTCCCGTGGCTCTTGGGATGTGAGATCAAAATGATAACCAGTGGTTTCAGTTTAATTAAACAAGGTGACAGAACTGGGTGTTCAGCAGCTGCCTCTCGGAATAGCAACGTTCATCTTCAGTATCACAGAATCACTGAAAACTTGAACGGGTCAGGTTGGAAAAGACCACGGTGGGGTCATCTGGTGCCCCCTCCCTGCTCCAGCAGGGCCATCCCAGAGCACAGGGCACAGGGTTGTGTCCAGAGGGCTCTGGAATATCCCCAGGGAGGAGACTCCACAGCCTCTCTGGACAATCTGCTCAGGGCTGGGCACTGCCCAGGACAGAAGTTCTGCCTCATGTCCAGGGGAACTTCCTGGGCATCAGTTCCTGCCCGTGGCTCTGGTGCCACTGCTGGGCCCCGGAGCAGAGCCTGGGCCCTGCTCTGAGCCCTCCCTGCAGCCAGGGACACCCAGGGATGGGGTCCCCTCTCAGCTGTGTCCCCTCTCGAGGCTGAGCAGCCCCAGCTCCCTCAGCCTCTCCTCCTCAGGGAGATGCTCCAAATCCTTAATCATCTTTGTCACCAATTATTGAACCTACTCCAGGAACTTTTGTACTAAGGAGTCCAGAAGAGGTGTGTTTATGTTCTTATATACTAAATTAAGTTTTCCTGGGAATCACTGGCTTGTTCATGTGTGGTTGAAATGATCATTTTCCTTCCTTGTCTTTCCTTCCATCCACTTTAAGATTTTTTTTTTCTGCTGTTGTTGTTTTGGGGATTTTTCATTTTGCTTTGTTTGGTTTTTAACCCCTGGATTTCTAGGTCTTTGGGATTCAGAAAGCTAAATGAGTCTGAATTTCTTGTGTCTATATACTGCTTATAGACAGTTACCAGTAGGTAGTTATGATGATGTCTTGAGTGGCTACCTAGAAACAGAGACTAGACAGGAATAAGGGAATAAACGCAGGTATTTATTTGAAACAGGTAACTGTATCAATGATACATCCCAGATACCTCTCGAAATGTGAAGCTTGGATGAAGCATTGATAAAATTACATTTAATGGCAAAAAGCCTTCCTATGTCAAATTAAAAGTCTTTTTACTATTTTTTTCCATCTCTTGGTTATGGTTTTATATTTTCTTTTGTGCTCTGAAAAACTTCCTCACCAATGCTTTGACTACTGAAAACCAGAGCTGTCAATAATTCACATTGCTTCATGTGTAATTGTGACTCCACCGACTTTTTTGTGCTGCTCTTGATTTTCCTGAGTAGGAAAGGAGAATGGGCCATTACTCAAAACACAGCCACATTATATTTAAGCCAAGTGATACTGTCACCAGTAGGTTTGTACACATCATCTTCCCACAGCAGCATCACAGTTCTTCTCTCACCACTTGTAGTCATTAGATACCTGCACCAATCAGTTGCACCTGTTAATGAAGAATAAACACACCTCTATTCAAAGACTGCACCCTCTGTTTCAAAAATCTCTGCAATGTAATGCAGCATAATTCAAAACTGAAGAAACTCTTCATGCAGGATTACATCCATTTGCAATCTGACATTATTCAGACAGGATTGCTATATTATGCAGAGCATAATTACAAAATGCTATCCCTGTAGTACTGTGCTTTTGTGTGTATGCAGATTATTAAAAATGGCTAATCTTAAAATCATTGCACATACACTGCAGTCAACAGTGAAGAGAGTCTCAGCTTTTGTGTGTTGGTATAACAACATTACAGTTCGTGGAGTTGAGGTCCTGGCCTTATTTCTGCTCCATTATTGCACTGTTGTATACAAAGGATGAAACCTGTTTCTCCATTACATCCTGCAACACTTGAGTAATTCTTCTGAAATAAAAGACGAATCTTGGTTTCACATTGTTTTTTCTGACTCAGCATTTGAATACCATTAGAGTGACAATACCTTTTTATTTAATTCTGCAGAAATTCTCCAGCAACGGATACAGGATTTGAAATATGAGTCAGAATCACAAATGATTCAAAATTCTCAGCAAGTCACAAATGCCCTACCACCTTCATATCCCATTCTTATGAAACTGTTTCCTTTTACTCCAGACCGAAACAAAAGTAGGCATCTAAAATGCAGGGTCTTCATAGCTTCATAATCATAAATTCTTAGAATTATTAAAGTTGGAAAAGACCTCTAAGATCAGAGTCCAACTGTTAACCAGTGTAACAAGTGTGCTCACTACTAAACGACATTCCCAAGTGCCACCTTCACACACATTTTGAACAATTCCAGAAAAGTGATTCCACCACTTCCCTAGGCAGCCTGTTCCTATGTCTGACCACCCTTCTAGCGAAGCACTTTTTCCAAATATCTAACCTAAACCTCCACTGGTGCAACTTGAGTCTGCTTCCTCTTCTTCTGTCACTTGTTACTTAGGAGAAGAAGTACCCACCTGGTTACAACCTCCTTCCATGGACTTGTAAGGAGAGATGAGGTTCCCTCCCAGCCTCCTTCATTCCAGGATAAACACCCTCAGCTCCCTCACCTGCTCAGCTCTGTGCTGCAGACTTCCCAGTCTGGGCTGGAACAGACCCACCAAAGATACAGACATACTAAAAAAATTAGAACAGGTGACACATCCTTTCAACAAGGATGGATTTCTTGACTCTGAGATGAGTATCTGGCGTAGAGGTACTGTTCTCATTGGAACCAGCAAAGGTGGGAATCATCTTGCATTAACATGGAAACATGGAGCCAGTGATCCACTGCCCTAAAACCATCAACCACCACAGGCTGAGCTGAGCAGGGACTTAACCAGCCTGCAGAAACATAACTATAATCACCAACAGAGCAGGGTCCTAGTGATGGAATCTACATAGAATAAATCTGTGCCATGAAGAAGAAGAAACATTTCCCCATCCAATACAAGCAAAGAAAGGAGTGGATCTGCATTTTCTACGATTATTCACTATATTTTTGAAGGGCAGTGTCATCTGATGACAGAATTAGGGCAGGTGAGTGGGACTGAATTTTTAGAAATTAATTTTACTTAGTTGGGGAAGCATTTTCTCCCCAGTTCTGGAATATAAGTTTAATATTGTTGGTGATTATAACTGCCTCATATCTCTCATGAGCTGAGATTAATATGAAAACCTGATATTCGCTTATTACTTGAATTTACACCAAAGTAGCCTTGTCTATCAAGTGTGAAAATGTTCTTTTTAAATTTAAAATTATTCTAGTAAATCCACAAGAAGACTTTTTTTATATATTTTCTGAGATAGAAGGGACAGTGTGGGATTTATCTCTCTCACACTCAACACCATAAATTCAACCTGCCATCAGTTAAACTAAATGAATTGAACTGTTTATAAATACTGAAAGAAGAATCCTATTCTTTTGTGCATGATCTACAACCACAAGTGGTTCATTACAGTAAAGGCAAATGATAACCCTTTTACCAAGCATAAATCCAGACAGTGCTGTACAAAGTTAACATATAGCTGTGAAGATTGCACAGGGCTTATGCCTTTGCCCAGCACTGAAAGCAACCACAACCTCAAATGAAACTGCAACTTGCAATCCATTTGAAATGTTATTCAGTTAAGCTCTATTTATTGCCATCAAAAATAGCACACACAGGGACAGACAAAACAGTCCCGTTTCACAAAGCACAACCGGGATCAGCTGACTGGAACTCACACTTATGTTCATCAAAGGGCCGTATTCTCATTTTGTGCTCCTTGTTCCTATTTAGAGTTAATGGTAAATGTCTTTTCCTTATCAACTGTCAAATTGTCAGAACACACTTTGTGTGTTCGAGGCTGGAGGATTCAGGGGGTGTCGGAGGAAGGGGGAGGACCATCTGCTTTGTTGACAGAAGTTTACTCCCAATATTTTATACTGAGTAATTATTCAAGGTCCCTTGTATTTTGTGTCTCCCAGAGAGGAGGTATTAAAAATGCCCACTATTAAATGCTTTTCACAGAAAGCAGGATTTTATGACCCTGTAACTGCAGGATCAGTGGTTTTACACTCTTTAGCCTCTGCAATAATGTGTGCCTGGTTCCCCCATGCAGGCCATGCTGTGGTTAGTGTTGATTCAGTAAACAACATTTTGTTTCATCTCCACGGATATTAGGTCTATAGAGGACAGATTGCATTTGCTGATAGTGCCTCATGGTCTTAAAGCACACTTGACTAATTCTAGCTATCATTTGTTGTTTGTTGTATTTTAAACAAGGGCAGAATTTTTTAAAGAGAGATAAAGTAGAAGAAAGAAGAGCAAGGAAGTGACGTGAATTGAAGCAGAGACAAGAGAACTTTTCAATGGCATGAAAAAATAAAATGAGGGGAAAAACCTACCCCAATCCCTGCTTGAGTGATTGCATAAGGGCAACATTTAAGGGAAAAAAGCACCACTCAGGTGGATACCTGAAACATAAATGCTTTTAGCTTCTATCAGTGGAAAATGTAAGGTTTATTTTAATTCCCATTTTTCACTCTTTATATTTAGATGTCATGTTCATTACTTCTGTGGCATCTGAACACATTGTTTTCCATCCCTTGGACTAGCACATGGAGCATGAAATCTTATCACATCCTTTGATTGACTAATCTCTTTAAGAAGTTTACATAAAAGATACAGGTGAGAGGCAAATTTGCCTGAAATTACACAGCTGCCAGTGAGAACAAAGGACTGGCCTCGGTAAGAAGGTACTGACTGCAGGGATCCCTTTCAGGGCTCTGTTCCTGTTTTCTTTGATTATTCCACACAAGAGAGATCTCCATGGGAAAAAAAACTTATGCCACATTCTGATCTTAACCTTGTTGCCTACCTAAGTGTAATGATGGCACTGAGGGAGGTGGGATTTTGGTCCCTTCCCAGTTCTGCAAGGGAGGCAGACAGTGGCAGAAGAGAAAAAGTCACGAGCTTGTCCTGATCACAAAGGGGACAATCCCACAGCATGCCAACTTTATTCCCAGTAGCTCATTAGCCTGTATCAGTTCTGGAAGAACACGCTAAGGTTGTCTTTGTGGTAGCATCAGCATTTCCAGCTCAGGCAAATGAAGCACTTCCCATACAATTTATATTGAAAGATCAGCTTAAGGTAGGGCAACAGCTCATTTCTGAATAAACACCCTACAGAGGTAGATCTTCAATCCTCCTGTTACTTATTTGTTTGCAGAAGAATTACTTAGGGAGGAATGTCCGTACCCAGGACCAAGACTCAGACTTCAGCCTTTGAGTAGAAGACTTAAATCTTAATATGTAGTTACCAATTTGACCCCTTTTTCATTCCTGAGATGTGTGCTATGCACATTTGCCCTGTCCTAGACCTGTCTGCCCCAGACTGGGATTCAGAAGCCATTACTCAGAAACTTCTGTATTTCCCCATTGTTTGAAGCTTGCTAGATCTCTCTCAGAAGTCATCCACTAAAGTTGCATCCCTGTTGCTTCCTAACCAGGTTTTGTTGTTGCTGTTCATGTTGGGATGTTTTTGTTTGATGGGGTTTTTTTAAGCTCTTGCAGGAAACTCTAGTCAGCTTCCAAGCACCAAAGATTCAAATTTTGGTGTCCATATCTTTGTTTATAAAACTATGTCTTCACCACTATCCTTGGCTTTCAGGTCTTTTTAGCAACAGCCAGTGTTTCATCCTTATAGAAAAAAAAAACAGACAGGTCTGATTCCTGAGGCTGCACCATCCTCTTGTTTCAAGCTACACCTATCTGGATAGAAGATCATAGAACCATGGAATGTTAGGGATGGGAAGGGACCTTAAAATATCATCTAGTCCCAAGCTCCCCGCCTTGGGCAGGGACACCTCCCGCTAGACCAGGTTGCTCAAGGCCTCCTCCAGCCTGGCCTTGAAAACTTCCAGGGATGGGGCATCCACAGTCTCCCTGGGGAATTTGTCTCAGTGTCTCACCACCTCCACAGTAAAGATTTTCTTCCTAATATCTAACCTAAATTTGCCATCTTTCCATAGGTACCCAGTCCCCCTTCTCCTATCCGCTACAGATGCAGAGCTCCTCTCTGGCTTCCCTGTAGCCCCTTCAGATACTGGAAAGTTCCTATGAGTTTTCCACTCAACTTTCTCTTCTCCAGGATGAACAGCCCCAGCTTTCACAGCCTGTCTTCATAGGGGACATACTCCCGTCCTCCTCTCAACTTTGTGGCCTCCTCTGGACTTGCTCTAGCAGTTCCATGTCCCTTCTAGCTCGAGAGCACCAGAACTGCAGTCAGTTCTTCAGATGGGGTCTCACAAGACCAGAGTAGATGGGGAGAATCCCCTCCCTCTACTGCTGCCCACACTCCTTTGGATGCAGCCCGGGATACGTTTGGCTTTCTGGGCTGTGAGTGCTCACTGCCAGTTCAAGTTGTTTTTCATCAGCCGTCACCTACTGAGTTTATCTCTGCAGGGCTGCTCTCAATCACTTCTCCATCCAACCTGTAGTTGTGTCTGGGATTGCTGCAATCCAGGTGTAGGACCTGGCATTTTGCTCTGTTGAATTTCATGTTGTTTACACGGTACCCCTGATGACATGATGATTTTTTGCCTTTTCTTTTGTACCCCTTTTATATACTTTTTCTATATTCTTAGTGCTTCTAGCCCACATTCTCAGAGTTAATATTTAGTGAAGCCAAGAGCCCGAAGCCCTTGGCAGGCTGGCAG
Organism: Daphoenositta chrysoptera; assembly: GCA_013397915.1. Classification (NCBI taxonomy): domain Eukaryota; kingdom Metazoa; phylum Chordata; class Aves; order Passeriformes; genus Daphoenositta; species Daphoenositta chrysoptera. The sequence continues at coordinate 175,949 of VZRO01004734.1, read as the reverse complement.
TGAGGGGTCAGAGAGCCCCAGGCACCAAGGGCCTCTCCAGAACACATCCTGTACCCTGAGCTGGGCCCAGCCAGGGGAAGGGTCCTGGGGTTCCCTGGAGCCTCTCCCTGGGGAATCTTTGCTGGATGTGCTCATTTGTGAGGCCCAGGATGTGATCCCGAGTGCCCGTGGGTGGCATTCCGTGTGCTCTGGGGCATTGCCCCTGGCTGGGCTGCACCTGAGGGGCCTGCAATAAACACCCAGGGAAAAAACCTTTTTCCCCTCTAACCCTGTTTGGCTCTTCATTTTAAGACCGGGGAAAGGCATCACCCCCTCTAGCAAGACCTCTTGTAAAGGTCCCTCTGGATCTATCCCCTCCCTCCAGTGTGTTGACTGTACCACAGAGCTCAGTGTTGTCAGTGAGGATGCTGAGGATGCCCTCCATCCCAGTGTCCCTGCCACCAACAAAGATGTGGGACAGTGTCAGCCCCGGCACTGGCCCCTGAGGGACTCACCCACTCATCACTGGACAATGAGCCGTTGACCACAACTCTGTGTGGTTAACTCAGATTATCTAAGTTAATTTTTTTCCAGTATTCCAGCTCAGAGAAAGACTTGTACCTCTTTTGACAACAGATGGCTGTCCATTCAAACATATTCAGTGGTACACATGTTCATAAAAACCCACCAGAATTCACACACCCTTCTTGCACATATCATCTGCATTGTCATAAGAATGAAAGAAAATAAACAAAAAGGATGGAATGGAAACATTAGAAATATTGAATACCACGAAATAGATGTCTTTCCTATCCAAGTTACCCGAGCTCATTTTTAGCCCTGACTAATCTTTGCTGGAAGTAACGTCTCTCAGTACACCTGTCTTTCTATCTATTTACATAAATATATACATAAAACCAGTCTCACTCACAAGCTTCCCATCACAGTAGTCTGCTGTATTTTTTCCACACATCCTCACACACTCCCCTCCCCTCTTTACCCCTACCAAGTAACTCCTGCTGGGGAGATGCGCCAGCCAACTCCCTTGATGTGTCCTGCCCCAGAGATGGCAGCCAGATGGCTTGACATCTGCAGCAAGAAGAGCTGGCAGGTCGCCCTGAAATCTCCCACTCAAGGGAGCTGTTGTTATGTACTGAAGTCCTTATCCCTAGAAAGACTTCTTTGAATAAAATATATAATACACGATAAAACGCAATAAATCCCGAAGAAAAGGAAAGCAAATAGTATTTTGAGACTACTTCCCACAGCCTCAGAAGCAACTTTTCCCCATGGGCAATATTTGCAGTGGAAGCCCACCAAGTCTGTCATCATTCAGTACTTAAACACAATATGTGCCATAACACACACCATGAATTGCAATTTTCGTTGATGCGCATTAGAGGAGGCCACGGTACGTACAAATGGCAGAACAGAAGTGGATCAACCCAAAGAGGGACAATTACAACTTGTTCATGGTGTGTCACTTCTCATGATCACGATTTAAGTGCACTGCACTGCTTCCAGAGCATGCATTTTGGGAACTGCGTGGGAATTCAAATACCTTTCAAGCAGAGGCTGGTTTGCACTCCATTACTACGAGGTTATGTAGAGAGACAGAGAGATTGACAGAGTTCTGAGAGGGTAAAAAATAGGGGGAAATAATGTTAGTAATAAAAAACACCTCTTAAAATAGTATTTTTTTTTCCTAAAGCTTTGGAGACTGTTGTAGCTTCAAACACCACCTGTGCAGGATTCAAAGTGCAGTGTCCCTAAGGGACAGATGGAATCACCCTGGCCCTCTTAGAACTGTCTCTGTTGCCATCTCCGTTGAGTTTCTGGGTGTTCATTCTTACATATAACACCGGCTCTGAGAGTACTTCCTTGCCAGAAATGTAAAGAAAAGGAAAGAAAAAAAAATGAAAGAAAAGGAAAAAAAAAGGAAAAAGGGTACTTGGTAAATTGCCTTTTTAAAGTAATCTAAGTCTGAAGAACAGTTAGAGGATTTGAACAATAAAATAACCAGAAAAAGAGAGAAATGGAGAAAGTATAGAAGAAACAGCAATCGGCATATTTTAGTATCAATATGAATTTTCTGCATATCTCATTCCTTTTGGAAGAGCTCTACATGCTTGTATAAACACACAAAGCTCAAACCTGAGCTCTGAAGGACCTTTTTATTTCAGATGCAAATCAAAATGCTGTCTGTGCACTCATTCTCAACCTAGAATTCTCCAAAGGTGAAAACCAAGTTAAAGGTTAATTTTGTTGCAAGAGAGCAAGACACCTTTTGCTAAATTCAGAGATAAAAAGCAAGCAATATCTGGTAAAAAAAAAAAAAAAAAAAAAAAAAAAAAAAAAAAAAAAAAAAAAAAAAAAACAAAAAACAAACCACCACCAACATAAATCACTCAAACCAATCCACAGGTCAAATATGCTACATGCATATTTGTCACCTTTTGTTGTCCAAAGCAATATCCATAAACTCGTTAGTGTTTTCCCATATAGACAGCCAGGCAATAGATTCTAGCTATTTTATACAGCTACTGGTAACATCTCTTGCCCAGAAGGCAGTGACAGACAGAGAGAGAGAGCAAAGAAATAACTTTCACAGTTTTTGTGTTTTCCTAGCTATCAATCAAATTCCCTCTGACATTGCTTCATTTATGGATTATTGCAAAAACAGTGAAACAATGTGCAATGATAATGTTGTAAAGCTACAGAAATGAAATTGGTAGGAGTAACCCATTTCTCACTGTGTTCCCAAGCACCTCTCCACTCTGAATCCCCAGCATTGTTTAAGCTTCAGTTCTATATAAGAAAGCTAATCAAATGACACTCAGGAAAATTGACTTGGGTTTTCAATCTAGTTTCAGATCTCTATTGTACTTATTTCAAATAGCATTTGTTATTCTCTGCATATCCTTAGGAACATGCCCTGTCAAGAAATGCCATACAACTTCAAACCGTGTTTTTTCCCACCTCTATAACTTTTTATGTATTCCCTTTTTACATTTTATTACAGCATAACATCTAAAAATGAAATAAAGATTATAGGCAACGCTTCAGGACTTGTAGTTCTGCAGCTTGCCCTGAATATCAAGTATTGTTGATAGGAACTTGCTTCTATACCACCATAAATTGCCCAAATCTCCCCACTGACCATCACTGTAATTATTTCTGTTTGGAAATGAAAGATTTGATCGGCAGACTGATTTTTCTTTTCTTTATATTTCCCACTCCCTTTCTTGTCTATCTTTCCCCCATTCACCTGGACTGTGCATTTTCTCTTGATAGTGGATTTAAAGATTAAATCTGTATTTATTTACCATAGTTATCTCTAAAAGTAAAAGAAAACAACAGATTGCAGGGGGGAAAAAAAAGTAAAGGAAAACAGGGGAAAGTATGAAGGAAGGAGGGAAGAAAGCATGGGGAGAGAAAATGCACAGAACAGCCATCCCAGCCACTAATTTAACATGGATTTTTTTTTTTCCCTCAAAGTACAAAAAAAGGAAATAAAATCGAGGTAATTACTCCCTCTGCATCCAACACCTAGGGGTATTGGTAGGATAGGTACTGAAATTTAAAACACACTTCCTACAACCTTTTATTGCCCAAATGTTTCAGAATCAGAACAATAGGTCAATTTTAGTGCCAGCAAAAGCCATGTTTGAGGAATAACTTACAATTTAAATCCAAACAAATCAGAAAAGAAAAGTCAACACATCAGTAAAGAGTAATCAGTGTCAAAACATGAATTAGAGGTGCAGGCCAAAAGTACATAAAAGGGGAAGATTCAGGGGGTTTTGTGTAGGAGCCAGGTTCAACTCCAAGGTCAACAACAGAGTTGCAATAAATGGGAGTAATTTCTTTGTGTCAAAGAAAAATGTCAGGGAGAAAAACTAGAGTTTGTTATTGTTTTATTTTCCTTTAGACTTTGGACTGAGACTCAACTGTTCTGCAGCCTCCGTTTCCAAGACTGCTATTGATTTTCCAGGAGACAGAGAAGTGCTGCTCTCCGCCGGGGCCTGGCTTTTCTCCTGAGCAGAGAGGAAGAATAATGGTCCTTTTGTCCTCATTTCTTTACACAACATCTACCCTAACCAATGTGGTGTGGTGCAGTGAGTAGATCTGCATCACTGGGAGATCACACAAGTGAAAAGAATGTCGTGGCGCTATCCAGGAAGGAAATTTAGAGCCTTAACAAAAACTTGGAGATGATAAGGAAACATTACGCCAGTCTGCTAATTAGGATTACAAAAAAAGCCTTTACTAAAGCATCATACTGATGGGTCCAACCTGCCTCTGAGTAGAGAATTTGTTCCTTCTCTGGGAGATCTTCATAGGGGTTTCTGTTTCTCTGCATTGTTTGAAAGTGCCTCAAAGCTGAGAATAATCTTGACAAGTACACCAAGAGGTTGCAAAATAATTATTTTTTTGTTTATATGCCACTTGTTTCAACTAATTTGTTTAAAAATTCCCGAAGAAGAAGTTTTTAAATTGAAAAGTGCCAAGCAGTTGTCAAATACTGACAAACTGGGGACTCGCTTATCCACATACAATATGAATTCTCTATTGTTGTGAGGTGTATGCACACACACACACACATGCATACACTCACAAAAAATATTTAATATCACTGAAACAAAGCCCCACTTCTTTGCTGCATTAATTGCTAAGTTGCAGGGAATTAAAAAATGAAACCAAATATCAGTAGAATATTAGAACGATTGCATAAACAGTTCATTTAGATTATAATACATGAGTAAATAAATATAGTTATATCTTTAAGTCCTGTTAATTTATTGAGAAAACGTATTCATTGTACAAGCAGATGATTCACACATATCACACACACACACGTACATTTTAAATAAATGCAGTTCAAATGAGGACATATATATATGTATATATATATGTGTGTGTATATATATATGCGTGTGTATATATAGATATGTATATATATGTGTATATATATATATATATATATGACCTGGTTTTCATGTATCTCCCTTTTGTTCTTTTTAAACACAGGGGCAATGTTTGCTAGCTTCCATTTTTCTGGTACACTCATAACCAAGTTTTCAAAGAAAATCACTGAGACTGCTTCAAAGTTCTTCATGGATGCTGATGTGATATTCAACCAACTTAAAAGCAGAATACATACCGGCATGCATATACATATATGACACTGGTTTAAATGACATATTAGGATAATCTTTGGATTTTTAAGCAAATTTGTTTAAATGAGTGGCATATACTTATATGAATGCAAATAATATATTGTAATTTTCATTATTTTAGACTCCTTGTCCACCGTCCAACAATATAAATATTGTTAGTTGCCTAAAAGCAGCTGCATCCAATAGAAAATCAGTTAAAAAAACCTCCAAAAAATATCTTAATAAGGTTTAATTGAACAAATTGCTTTGTGGCAGAATAAGCATGGCCATTTTTTTGGCCCTTTTTCTTTGTATTATTGTATTTTATGAACTTTTGTGATATCACTGCTTTTTGTGCAATTTTGTTTCTTTTTCAGTCTGCCTTTGTAATCTCATGCCATTATCTTTATAGACTTTACAGAGTGCAGCTTTATGGCCAACCCATGCCAAGGCTGACCCACTGCAGCTGAACCAGACCAGCCTGTTGATCTGAGGGAGGAGTAATCAGCTTCTCTCAGGGGCTGGTCTGGACCAGCCCAAAAGGCATCATGTGGAAAGCACAACTGAAGTTGCAAAGAATGAGGGAACGTTTGTCATATTTTCATCAACAGCAAAAATAGAGACCAGCCTAAGCTGGCTTTGAAATTTCTTCTCAGTTCCATTTTCTCCCTTTCTGTATTTAAGATCAGTAGAGGCATGTTAGCATAGAAATTCTTATCCCTTACTACAGTTTTTATTCTTCCTTCATATTAGAATAACTTTTTCTTCTTCTATTGTTTATTTAAAGAAATAAGTTTCTCTATTACTTTTCTTTCATAACATATTGTTGTCTAATTCTCTGAATTTATTGAAATATTTCTTTCTGAAGCCTTATTTATGAATTCTTTTATTTTCTCTTCCTCCTTCTTAACTATCATGAGCTTTATCTTTTTGTGGTGCCATTTGTCTTCTAGATTGTTAATCGGTTCCTCATTTTGGATGAGATGATTCAATTAAGAGCCTCTGCATAGAAATGAATTATTCTCAGCACGTCCGTGGGATGGTGGAAGTTTCATTCCACCAGCAAAGGCTGTTTGTTACGAGTGTACATGAATGTCTATTATGGGAGCCAGTTCAGGCTGAGGTTTATCTCCCTGAAAATGTTTTTAATTTTGCTGTGTATGACTCAGCTCCCCCACCAAAGCTCCTTTCATACTCAGTGGTGAGAAACAGGCACTTCCAGATGAAAGCATCTGTTCAGGTACAGTTCTTCCTTGAAGTACCTGTTTCTCCATTGGACTCTGAAGAGGTTCAGCCTGAATAACTCAGAGTCTAACTTCTGAAAATCTACAGTTAATGAAGTAAATCCTGTTACCAATGAATTGAAACATTTCAAAACTGTAGTGAAATCACTTCTGAATTTGAAACCTAATTTTTTCTCTCCTACAGGCTATGGACTTCAATCCATCATTAAATTTAAGAATCTGCATAAATATTCTTTTTAATCCTACTGCAAGAATAATTTGAAATGAATATAAAGATGCTGGATATGAAACAAATCACCTTGTTTCCTTAGTAACTTCTCAAAATTGTGTTCCTTCAGATCAGCTATGAAGCTGTGTTCCTTTGAACCCTCTATAGAATGATGCTGAAATTATATCTACTTTACAAATATTGTTTTTAGTTTAATTTACAAATGACAGTTCTTCCTTTTATTTTTTTTTACACTATCAGCTTTTTTTTTTTTTTTTTTGGTTGCCTTTCTCTCTTTCTTGTTCTCTGAAGATGGATAAGCAAAAATTAAGTTTCCTCTTCTCCCTCTCTCCTGACATTGCTACAGAGTTATGCCCAGTTATTAGAACAGGTAATTCACTTTGTCCTCCTACATTATTCTTAGATGGCCAAGAGAGTTTTGTTTGTTTTCTCTTTCCAGGATAGCTGGAAGACAAAGCCATTGTCTACCATGCGTGTGTCTGCAATGGATAATGTGGACTTAAGGACAGACTCATCTCACTCAGGACACTGCCAGATCTCAGTAGGTTAAAGTCAAATTACAGCAGTGTATACTTACTGAGAACCTGCATGACAGACTTTTCATTGAGAAATGAGGCTGTGATTTAGGAACATTCTGGATAACAACATAACGAAGGGGTTTTTTTTCACTGTTAGCTCCAGAAGAAACCTTGAATTGAGCATTTTAAAACAGCTGGTACTGGACTGGACTTCATGTGGAGCTAAAAGATGTCATATACAAACTAGGACTTCTGAGTCCCACTTCTCAAATCTGGGTTACTTCCATCAAAACAGAGAATTTCTGTTTCTGAGTTTACCTATCTGCAGCCTAGGCATAATGTTTTGTCTCTTGGCTCTTTCAAGGCTTAATTAATGAATGCATGTTTTACAGCTAGTTGAGAACCTCAGATAAAAGGGTCTATAGAAGTGCAAAGCATTATTATGTTGCAGGAAGCCTGATTTTCTTTTCCATCAGAAAAACAAGACTTTGTGCAGACTTAATTGGTTTTTTTAAAATTTATAAAGAGGATTAAGAAAACTGAGCCTATCTAAGTCTCCCTACTGGTAAATAAAAAGAAAAAAGAAATAAAGACTAGAAGCAAAGAGAGGATTTATAATTAAATAAATAAATATATCCAGAGGGTAATACACAAGTAACTGTTTAGAAAATAAATGGCCAGATTTTCTGAACTATGAAGTAGTACATTAATAGAAATTAAAAAAAAAACAAAACAAAAAAAAAACAAAAAAAAAAACCACCACAAAAAAAAAAAACCAAAAAAACAAAAAAAAAAACCCCAAGGTTATGGAAAGGAAATGTTGGAAAGAATCACATTTTAATCAGTTATCCTAACTCAGTTTTGTGATTCCCACAGATAGAGGAGAGTTTAAGAAGATCAGTGAAGAGAGATCCACTCTTTCTACGGTGTTAGTTATCTAATATTTCACATAGGCATTAAGGCATCATTCTGTGTTACCCAAAGGGAAAGAGTAGGTCTTTTATTTTGAGTCAGTTGGAGAACACTATAATGGTAGTAAGCACCAGAAGATTAAAACCAAATCCCTTACAGATGGAAATCAGCAGAGCTCCATCTAGACTTAGCTCCATTGTGCAGCCATGCCAATTGATGGCAGCTGAAACCTGGCCTCCAAATATCACTGTAACTTTGTTCTTGACGTTAGGGTGGCCAAAAGGATAAGCTCTCTTTTGGGTTTTCAAGGACTCGGTGCCAATTTGCTAATACTCTTCTTACTACATTTTCTCATCATGTTTTGTGTTTTCCTGTTACCAACTGAAACCCATGACAACACGTGCTGAAAGAAGCCATAAAGAACTGGCATGTTATGAACCCTAAAATTAAGTTTTTCAGATTATATCATGTGTTCAGTTTGGGGCATTGGGATTTTAAATTTCTCAGTCTTGTGGGGTTTAGAATTGGTTGGGCAATTAAAAAGCTATTTTCGTGGTATTTTTTTTTAAAGTCAGAGCTACTTTATTCTCATTTGTTCAAAGTCAGATACATTTTTAGCCCAGTTGCCTGAGAACAGGGAGTATATATCACCTTTTGATGTATGCCTGTACACTTACATATATCTCTTTCTGTGTTTTGCACCCAAATCTAAGAAAAATGTGAAGAATAATGTGGTATTAATTTCTTCCCAAAACCATGAAAATTTATGGCTGTTTAAAGACAAGAGAAATCTTCTGCATGAAGATGCAGAATGCATCTTGCATCAATGCATAGAAACTTTGATACAATTTTGCATCCTGACTGAACCCATCCTGCATTAGCTATCAGAGAATCCACACAGGAATTCACTGGTTTTACTTCACTCAGTCATTTTTACTGTTTTTCTAAACCTGAGAAATTTTGCTTGAACAAAAAGCAAAACGTGACTATCTGATAGGAACAAAGGATTCTCAGATAAAGGCAATTAACTTGATTTCTCATACACTTTTTTAGGTTTCGTTTTAGAAAAGGAAGCCTTCCTCCTTGCGTTCTGAAGAGGTTCCATTATAATTCTGTGAATCACCATATTTAGTCACAGACTGTTGTTTCCTTCAACCTTCCATCAAGTGAGAGATATTATTTATCTTATAGACTAACATTGTATAGGTCAGTGGTGTCATTTCAATAGCCTCGTGGTGCTTATCTTTGAACATTATCAAGTGTGAACTACAAGCAGCAAGGATATTTCTCCACATGGACCAGCTGTCATCACTCCCATTCCAGAATCAGATGGAAAATTAGAACAAAATAAGTTTGCCTTTAAGTGGTAGAAGGCACAGAAAAGAGTGCCTATGATGGTCAAGAGTGTAGAAACATAATTTGTTGGAAAAGGAAATTGAAGTAGCTTCGTTTGTTTAGCCCTGAGGAAGCTGCTCTCAGCAGTCCATGACAGACAGCTAAAAAGAAGTCTTCTGTCAATAGGCTTCAAAAATCTGAGTAAGTGTTCAATCTTCCAGTGCAAAACTTCATATGATTGGCAATCTGAAAATGCTGGAAAACAGCTATCCAGAAGATTAAAGCTGACTGGCACAAACATATCACTTAAACATCGAGGACAACTCGTTTTTCAAAGGACAATATTATTACAAGGCAGCAAGAGGGGCCACATCAGACAAACAGACATCTCTGGGAATAGAAGGATTCAAGAATTTAATTCTAAAAAGAGAAGCTTCCAGGGTCATTAAATTTATAACTACATATGTCTGAGGAACCGAATTTAAGAAGCAAGAGATTCCATTCCAGTCTTTGTCTTTTAAGGACTGGTTTTGAGTGCTGCTCCACTTCCTTTGAGTTCACTAAGAGGAGTTACTAAGAGGACACTTCTGTAGCTTTAGGCCCACGGATTAATGGATTAACTTTCAAGATGTTTCATGATTATAGTCACTTTTTCGCTAGGTAAACCTGGGATGGAATGTCACACATCTTCTACATACTCACTATGAAATTGGAAATGTTTTCCTTTCTCTTTTTGTTCTCCTGGGAAGAATGGGAACATGTAAAGAACAATGCTGTAATGACACAAAAATATGATGGCTTAATGAGCCTTTTCATCTCTCTTCCCTATTCTCCTTGTGTACATTTTGTTTAATACACATAAAAGAGGCAAATAGAAAGGGGCATGAACAGTTGTATCTCTGATAGGATGAAAATGGTTTGTGAGCTCATGGTCACTCTTTGCTTATATTCTATTAACAATTTTCTTTATATCACAATTACAGATTGTGTAAGGCAAATTCTTACATGCACATAAATTAGAGAATTATCATCTTCGGGAAATGGTTTTAAGCTTTGTCCATCGTTTGCATGTATTGGGAGGATCATGGTGGAGAATTTAATAATTGGCTCAGTGTATTTTGTTATTAAATGTAACTGCCTTGGAACTGAAGGTAAGGATATGCCAGACAACAGCAGAGAGGAGCCAAATAGCTGGAGTGGAGAAAGAACAGTTCTGATTGCTTTTATATGGATCCTACATTAAAGAATCCTGAATTGTTCCCTGTGGAGCTTAAAAGTTTGATATTCTTTTTTTTTTGTCCATATAGGAAATCACGGTGATTGCAAATCCTAAAGCACTAAAGTTATTTAAAATAGAAGCTGTAAATATATACAGTAGAAAATAGGCATTTTCCCTGGTTTATAGCTCTAAAGGATTAAAGTAGGATTAAAAAGAGAAGAAAATAGATTTCAAAGCTGTTATGTTTTCTGCTAGTAAGTGTCACAACTACTTTATTTTTTTTTTTTTTTCTTTCTGGAGGAGGGAGTAGGAGAAATCCAAAACAAAGGAAGAAATAACCACAGACAGTAAAAAGTGAAATAATAAAATAATAAAAATAATATTAACAGTAGGGACATACACACATGCACATTTGCATACATGTATGTATACTTTTGTACTGCTAAAGCTTACATTTGCACAGGAACTTTATTTCTAACGGAACTCTAAACCTTTAACTAAATCATGTACTGGGCATTCACTGTAGAACCAACTAATGTTTACAATGTTACTTTTCCAGTTTAATTTACATAGTATTCTAAAGTAAACAGAGCTGAAAACAGATTACTGAAGGTACTCTCAGAGGACGTAAGAGAAATAGGAAAATGTGGTGGTAAATTCTTAGGAACTGCAAATGATCTATATTGTTTCTTCTCTAATCTCCAGAATATTAAAAAAAAAAAAAAATGCTGAAAACATAAAAAATACCCAGTTTTACAAAGCAGTGCTTAAATAATATTCAGTATTTGTGTGCAGAATATAATTTTTACTCACCCTAAGGCTGCTTTACCTTCCCTTAGGGATGGTCAGGGCTGAGAATGAAGCAGGAACAAAGCTACCTAGAGTCACTTTAATGCCTCTACATTTTGCTTTCTGTAGTTAGAGACCCAAAAGTCACTAGAGGTAACAGGAATCTATTTACTAACAGGAAGAGAATAATGGGAACTGGGGCTTTTCAACTATATTGAAATCGATGGGGCTTGAGAACATGCAACATCTTCTGGATGGTGCTAAGCACTGAGCCAGATTAACCTGAAGTTTCTTTGTTTTGTGGCTGAAAAATCCACTTGGATTCCAGGCACTCATGAGTGTACTAAGGGTACACTCCACACCTTTATGACAGAGCTGTTCCTGAGGAATTGTGCTGCAGTTATGTTTTCAGGGTGGGGTTTTTTCTGGGTTTTTTTGTTTGTTTTTTAGTTTGGGTTTTCTGTTTTTTTTTTTTTTTCGGTTTTGTGTTTTTTGTTTGTTGGTTTGTTTTGGGTTTGGGTTTTTTTTGTTTGTTTGTTTTTTTGTTTTTTTGGTTTGTTTTGGTTTGTTTTGGGGTTTTTTTTTGTTTGTTTTTTTTCCTGTTTTTTTTTTTTTGGGGGTGGAAAAATTGATGTACACAGAAACCACTGACAATGTGAAGCTCCTGCTATGGAGCACTCCAGGCTCTGCTGTGTGTGGCTGTGGCCACTTGCCCCAGGATTATCTCGTATCCCCAAATGGAGGGGTGTGGCTGAGGGTGGATTCACCATCTGAACAAGGGCATCAGTGGGGAGCTGAATGAGCAGAAAGGTTATCCTGATTCTGCACTTTCTGCACGGCTCCATCACTCTCCTCTCCACAAAGGATTGCTGACAACCTTCCCTGAGGAGAGCGAGAAAGAAACTCGGAGTGCTTTTGATAAGAGTACCAACTGTACCCATGTTGGACGGAGAAGAGAGGAGATGATTTTTTAAATTTACTTTGACATTGTCACTTTTGGGGGAGTTTTGGGGCATATGTAGATGGAAAACACAATTTAGTGGTATTTTTGTTATGTATAAATAGGACGAGTGGAGCAGCATTTGTTCTTGACTCAAAAGGATGGGGACCTGCTGGTTCTGTAAGTTATCCTATGTCATCTCCCCAAAACACTGATGCAAATGCATTCCCAGATTTCCTGGCTTGATCAAAGCCTCCAACAAAGGACTTTCACATCAGGCTCTCTGTGCCCACAAGATGAGTTGGCACAGAGGGGACTGTTCCTGTTCCAAGTGGGTCAGCAGTGGGCACAGACCATCATTCAGTGACGCAAAATCTTTGGTGGCAACTGTGCTGTAAACACACTAAATATGGGAAGAAAAATGCTCTGACCGACTCCAGTGTCATCAACAACTGGTCAAACACGGCTCAGAGGAATATGAGAACATCCTTATCAGATCTAGAAAGATGGCATTGACTGTTCAACAAGACTTCCATCTATAAATAAGTGAACATCCCACAGCTGCCTATTATGAGAAGGCAGGAGAATACTTGTGTTTGACAATTCCTCAGGTGTGAAGTAAGTAAATTCCACATATTTACAACTCCCTCGGAAAAACTACTGAGAACTTCCCCACATTTCTACAAGAGGTAATAAATGACTGATTCTCCTCATTGCACCACGGCTTATTCAGAGGCAAAAAGGTACCCTTTAGAGCTAGCTAGATCGAATTTTGTGGAATTTTTCTCTCCAGGCCACGATAAGACTTCAAGCAAACTCCCCCTTCTTCATTCCCCATGCTTACCTGAGTCATGGGGGTCTTTTACACTGGGAAATGTGACAGAGGCCATTATATATCCAATGTGCTGACTTTACTTGCTGTCTGAAACCCCGTTTTGTGCATAGCAGGGAGGATATTCCACAGTGGCCAGTTCCATGGGCTATAAGGCTGCTTTTCGCTGCCGCAGCACTGTAAAAGAGCCATGGCGTAGCTGAGAATTGTGCCTTACAACTGCCTGTGCCACTGGGATGCATCCCTTTGGAGGGATTAAAATGCCTAAAATGAGGGATGTAATGTAACGAGGAGAGCACATAGAAAGACAAGAAGTATAAAAGGGAGAAAGGGAAGGAAGTGATTTTGAAGAGGACTAATAAAGTATATGTCACCCTGCTGATTGCTTTTTCTTTTCTTTTCTTTTCTTTTTTTTTTTTTTAGCTAAAAATGCTTCCCACTCTCAAGTGTCTGACTTGCCAGCAAATGAATTGCATTGAAAATCTCTGTTAGTATCCTATCAAAAAGGTGAAGTTTTAAAGGCATTTTGTCCCATTATAAATTTGAAGTGATGAAATATAAAAGTAAATATTTTTGCCAGTCTAGTCTGCCCTTTACAGTCCTGCTTTCCTCTAGAGAAACAAAATCTGCCGGCTCTGGATTAGATCCATTTGCAATTGCCAACAGATTCTCTCTGATGAATCTTCAAGCGGTTGAGTCAGGTTGGACAGGCAAAATGTCCATCTGTACCATCCCTGATGGATGTAACAAAGCTTGGAATGCATTCACAGTACCAGAGCAGCAATCAAGGGAGCAGAGAACTAGTGGAAATTCTGATCTTGATTTTATTTTATATATTTTTAGTCTTATTCTATTTTAATTTAATTTATCTCTAATATAGATTGAATATTTTCTGCATTTCTCGGCATGGAAATAGTGAAGTACTTTTCCAAAGCCCAACAGACAGGATGCTTAGGGGAAAATTTTTCAAAGCGAAGGCAAGTGTGGGATTTAATCGATCTGCTTCTGTTGATGTTTCTGAGAGTCATGCAGCTAAAACTCTGTATGCTGCTTTGAAAAGATACCCCTAAAATGTCACAAATCTGGTAGGCAGACAGCTGCAGGAGATAACAATGGTACATCTCTGTCTGTTTGTCTAATTTTAGGAAGATTACCGTAATCGTATCTAATGACAGCGTATTTGGGGGGGGAAATATTTCTATCAAAATAATGCTGCCAGTCTAACATTTCCTATAGCAGTGCTACAGTTCTTTTTTAAATTTTGGTATATATATTTTGTAGGAAGTTTTTTGCTTTCTTCCTGAAAGAATATATATATTTATATTCGTATCTGGAGCGTAAACTAAGTCAAATAAAAATTCTCAAATTCAATGGTTCAAAGCATTTCCCTTTGAAGAATTTACAGAGTACAAAGAAAGGCTTAGTCAGGGAATAACAGTATGATCTGAAATAATTTAGGATTAATTTGACCTATAAAAGCCATCCATGAGACCTCTCTTTCTTCTCCATGGTAGATGGAGGGGATACAGAGCTGCTGCAGAGAACAGCAGAAGAGAGACAAAATATGAAGTCAAAGAAGAATGAGAAGAGATTCCATCTTGACTCAATCTAATCAACATGGTAAACAAACATGGAGCAGAATTTTGATACAGTTACACAGTGAACTGTCCGAATGAAACTCTAAGTATTCTGAAAGCAATAATGTCTTAGTTTGGTTTGGTGTCCAGACAGAATCTTCTGGTCTTGGCTCAGTTTCAGACTGGTTGTCATCTTGCTGCCTTTAATGATTTCTTAGAACAGGCTATGTTTGCTTTAAAATGTACTAGAGGAAAATCCGTTAAGGACCACCTTAGTGGCAGCTGACTGAAGAAAAATAGAGTTATTTTAATGAAGCTACCTCATCATAGATGATGAAGTGGTTTCCCAGAAGTGTTCTCCAAGATGGAATTAGAAGGAAGAAAAGGTTTAATGACAAATCAACTGGGTCTGTGTTACCCCAACCTTCCCTTTCTCTTTGGACAAATGCAATCTTTGTCCCATTTATAGCACTGTTTATTATAACTGATTCATATGTTGGATCTGAACAGCCACTTCTTATCCAGGCAACGATCTTGCTGAGTTCAAAGACTTCCAGTGATTCAACATAAGGTGTTTAGGGGTGTCTTTTCAAAGTTATGTATTGGTTTAGTCACACAGTTCCTGCTAACATCAAGGGAAGTTGGCTGGTTAAATCCCCATGCAAACTTCCTTTGAAAAAATTACCCCTAAAGCATCCCGTCTGCTGAGGTTTGAAAGGGGACTTCAATCAATATATTTGTTAAATGAAATGCAAAGAAGATCCATTATTTGTACTCTGGATACTCTTGCTTAATAAAGGCTGTAACACAGTGATGGTTAAACATAAGGGTTCTTATTCTGTTTGAATTAGTCTTCAAATGTTTGTCTAAAATATTCATACCTTTCACTTTACAAAACTGGACATAAAATTTCATTGGAAGAACCTCTGTCAGATGACTGCTTTTTAAAGCCTTTTCTCCAGCCAGAATGCATACATATATGTTAGTGAGGTCAGGTGCATATTTTAATGTAGGTATATAAAACTTTTATCAGGATTTTGAACCATGGAATCAAAATTTCTTAGGTGCTTAGCGAGAGCCACCTCATCTAATTTCAGATATTTAGAGGTTTATTGCTTAATTTCTGTCTCAGACTTCTCAGTATTTAATGGGGATTAAAACTTTCATATTCTCCCTATTTTTTTTAAAAGAGAGATGTTAGAAAATTACAATGAATGCTTAGTCTAATATGGAGGCAAATTTTTACAGACACTGACTTTGTAATTTGGGACCAAATATAGTTCCACAGATGAGAGCAGTGAGGTTCAGCTGTGGTTTAGGTCATCCTAAAGTAGACACCTTGATGCACTGAGATGTATCACACAGTAACCTCTGTCAGTGCTATTGGTCAGATTCCTGTTGATTATGAAAGCAATTACAGGGTTACAAGCAGACACACTTAATTTAAACTTCTGAAGCCAGACAATATTTCTTTTACTATGGAAGTTGTTCTCTCAAAGTACTGCTCACTTTGCCTTTAAGTGTAACAGGAGCCCAGGTTAATTTGAATACTAAGGTTCCTATTATTGTATAAACCTGTGACTTAGCCTGTCAACAAACTTAAAATTGAAGCATCGTATAACTCTACTGATAAGAGAAGGAAATTCTATCTTGTCTCACCACTTATCACAGAGATCAGAGAGATTCAAAAATTACCCTGGATTCTAGAGTGAAAAACTGCAATGTTGTTAAAAGACAGATGAGCAAAATAAATGTACATTTCTTGTCCTCTGTGGTTATTTTCTGGTATCAGGACTTGGTTTTAATTCGAATGAGGGGAAAAAAATAGTAGAAATACAGCAGTGATAGATTCTGTAACATCATTAAAATCAGAAATGACATAAAAGAATCATAGAATGGTTTGGGTTGGAAGTGACCTTAGAGATTGTGAAGTTTCAGCCTTAGGGAAGGTTTGGGAACGTTTGGGAAGGGAGGTTAGGGAAGGTTTGGGAAGGGAAGGTTTGGGAAGGTTTGGGAAGGGAAGGTTTGGGAAGGTTTGGGAAGGTTTGGGAAGGGAAGGAAGGTTTGGGAAGGGAAGGTTTGGGAAGGTTTGGGAAGGGAAG
>VZRO01004734.1:142414-158971 GCA_013397915.1 Daphoenositta chrysoptera | reverse complement strand
GGGAAGGGAAGGGAAGGGAAGGGAAGGGAAGGGAAGGGAAGGGAAGGGAAGGTTAAAGTATCCCTAGACAGCATGCAAAAATGACTTCTTGAAGTGGTGTAATACCTGGTCTGCTAAACTACAACTCCCTTACTCCCCTAGGAATACTTCTAAGCACTCAGTCAGAACCTGGAGCGGGAGCTGAGGTTGGAGATGACCAAGACAGGACACTGCCACAAGCACCACAAGGTTTTGATGTGGTTTTGTATTTATTTTGTTTGCAGAGCTGATCATTCCTAGTCCACATTCTGCTTCTCTGCCTTGCCCACCCATCCTCCCCCTATTCCCTCACTTAGATTCACATCTTTTTTTTTTTTTTTTTCCTATCCCAGTCTCCCTCATGTCAGAGACCTGTGCAATATCATTTTCTGCATAATGAAATCTAGAGTGACATTAATGTAAGTGTAATTTTATAGTGGGGAATGGGCCTAGCTGATTGTTTCTACCTGCTGTGTTTTGATGATAGACATTGGGATGTCACCATCTGTGTAATGAAATTTCACCTCCATAATGGTTCAGATTATCAAACATTCTTCCAAGCTGTCTCGCAGAAATATATTTATTTATTTATTTATTTGCTCAGTAAGGATGGCAAAGTTGCTCATCTCTGAGAAGCAGAAGGAGGGTGGGTAGGGGCAGGGGTGGGTGGGGAGGGGGGGGTTCTGAAAAACAGCCATGTCTGGAAAAAATAATAATAATAAAAATTATCATCATGCCAGGGAAGAAAATGAGATTGTGCCACCTTTGTGTTCAGTACTGTGTCCACATTCTGTTATTCCCCCATCTCCCCTAACAAGAAAGAGTAAGATGCCAAAACCATATTCCAAACTGGATACTGGCATGCTAAAGGAGTAAGTCTCAATTCTGGAAATTTTACAGCTACGGCGTGTCTTTGCTTCATTCAACTTCTGCTGATACAGGTATGTGCTGCATAACGTGAAAGACTTAAACTTTTATTTTCTTCCTTCTAAATGTCTGATGCTCTGATTAGGAAGCTGAGAGAGTCGTATTAAGAGGAATCAGAGACATAGATACAACATTTCAGATAATGGTAAAAAGCATTTCTGCACATTTTACTGTTTAGGATCAGGAGCTAGTCCAGAAGATCATTTAATCCTTCTTGATATGTCTGCCCTGTCACTTTCATATCTATCTTTCAGAGACTCTAGTTTGTAGATTTTCCCTTTTCCTCCCTTTCCTAGTGAGGATAAACAGGGTTCTGGACAGCAGGACCAGCAGTACTGTGTTTCCCCAGGAGAAAGCTCTTCCACTGAGTAGTTACATACCTCTTTCTCATTGCCCACTCCCTCCTCCTGCCCCCCAGACCCCTTCTAATGTCCTCTCTGCAGAGGGGAAAGCCCCAGGTTTTAAGAGAGGACAAATAGAAACCCAGCCCATCAGAGTAACAGATAGAATGGGTGATGTTTTTCTTTTTCCAGTTGAAGTTGTAGTCTATATTTACCTAAAACGTCCAGGTGTGTCACAGTCCCAGCAGATCAGA
The DNA here is from genome assembly GCA_013397915.1 of Daphoenositta chrysoptera. Lineage (NCBI taxonomy): Eukaryota > Metazoa > Chordata > Aves > Passeriformes > Daphoenositta > Daphoenositta chrysoptera. Next base: position 157,431 of record VZRO01004734.1, on the reverse strand, counting down.
TGCTTTTAGATGCACTTTGAACCTTGAACTTGAATGTCAAACCCAGAAATCCCACAAAACCTGCACACTGTAGCTACCTAGGACATAGTTTTGAGAAACTCCAGAAATGCTATAAATGTGAATTTCTGCATTTTGACACTACAAATCTAAAATGCCTGGGGAATGCTGGATGGATCAAGTGTGCAGACACTTCCCAGAATGTAATATGCTTACTGCATGCTCTCATGCACACAAAATTTTTGCCTGGAAGACTATGGAAGCTCTTGCTCTAAGAGATCATTCCAAAAGACGTTAACCAATTTGACTGTTCTATTTCTAATAACACATGAAATTAACTGGCACGTGTGACTGTGAGAGCAAAGAAGCACAAATCCCTATATCTGGCCCCAGTGGAGTGTGAGAGCTCACCAATTTTCACAGATGAGTTTGCACTACAAGGAACTGAAGAGTTACAAAAAATTACTTTTTTTACATCTTCAGAGCGAACAGAAAATTCCTTCTCCAAATTTCCTTGTTCTGTGCCGTTTCCGAGTGTCCACTGGAAGATACTCTGTGGTAATGTTCACTGTTTTACATTTATCTGGTTCCCCAGTATCTGATAACCCCATAACCATGTGGAGTTGTCCTTGTTTTCCGTGTTACATTTCTTTTCATTTCCTCCAGTGTAGGACCTTTTTTTTAAAGAGAAATGGGAGCTCCTCATGGCTCCTACATTGCTTCAGGGATTAAATAGGCCTGCATAATTTTGTTTTCTTAGAGAGAAAACTATTTTAAAATAATAAAAAAAAATAAAACCACTTTGTTCACTTAAACTGTAAAATGTTTCTTCTGTCATTGGATAGTTAATATTTTATCCCAAACTTATATAGAGTTGAAGTAATGGAAAAAATGCTGGAAGGCTTTTATTTTTTCTCCTAGCAAATCTTGGTTTAGGAAGAATAATTACTCAATCCCAAAAAAAAGAGAGTTTACTAAATTGAGTAATTCTTCCCCCGATATTTTTTTTCCTTCTCATGATTATTTTTTAACTAGTCTAGATAATGACATTATTAGCTAATTAGTGATAAATGTCAGTAATTTTATTTTACTGAGACCATTTGAAGTGGTGTATATTTATGCAAAATGCAGATTGACTGAAACTTAAAGAGGTACCAAATTCATTTATGCTCCAGAGGCTCTGCACTCAGCCATTTCAGCATTTAGACCCAGCTTCCACAGATGGAAGTGGGACCATGGATGGGTAGCCTCCCAAGAGAAAAGTAAATTTTTCCCTGGTTAGGACTCTCTTACTGTAGCTCTTGGCATATGGAAGACAACTCAATTTCCTCTAATCACAGATCATTTTGTGTTGCTGTGCATGTGGCAACAGAACAATCCAAAAGCTGGTGGGCTGGCCTCCAAAACACAGAAGTGTAACTCTCACCCCGTATTACAGCGAGTTCCCATGTTCCCAGTGGTTTCTAGTTTACATGTTTCAAGTTTATTGGTTTACTTTGTCCAGTTTTATGTCTCAGTTCATGTTATGTACTTCCCTTAGCTGCATATGTATGATTTCTAGAAAGTTCTTCTGTCTTCGACGCCCCTTTGGTTGGTTCGTGCAATCCCCTCCCCTAAGTTATCCCCATTGGTTGTTCCCCTGTTGGCTCCTCCCCATTAGTCAATCCCCATTGGCTGTTACAGTTTGCTCCACCCCTTTCCCCACGGATAAGAACCCTGGACACTCCGATTCCCCTGTCTTTTGTCCCTGGGCCCTCCTCCTGCAATAAACCAGCTGGAACCCACACAGAAAACTGCTCTCTCTTCCTTTGCCTCTGCCGACGCCTTCGCACCACCTGTGTTTGGGGCTCGCTCCTGGAGTGGGAGACAGCTTTCTGTTCGCTGCAGCTGAAGCCACGGCTTTCTGCAGCACGGATTTTCTGGGCGATGTGGGCCTGGGGCAGCCTCAACCGCGCCAATTTTGATCAAGGAGTTTGGGAAGTGAGTCAGGCACTGCCGGTCCCAGATGCTTCAAAGGGAACAGGAGGTGAGGCCATGTCTCCTCTTCTCCCGTGCCACTGGAGCTGGCCAGGTGCAGCAGCCGGACGTGTTTAAAGCCATGGCAGATATCACAAACTAGTTCCACCCGCGAGAGGCACACGCTGTGTGTGTGACTGTCCCCCCAAAGAACCCACACAACAGCAGCCCAGGCAACCACCACAAGTACCTGCTCTCTTGGGCGTGTTCCTCTAGGAATTTTGATTCCTCTTCTTCAGCTTTACAAGGACACACCATGATAAGGCAAGAAGGAATGGATTTAAAGAGAAAAAGGGCAGGTTTAAGTTCAATATTAGGAAGAAAGTCTTGAGGATGGTGAGGCCCTGGCACCAGCCAGGTTGCCCAGAGAAGCTGTGACTGTCCCATCCCTGGAAGTGTCCAAGGCCAGGTTGGATGGGGCTTTGAGCAACCTGGTCTAGTGGAAGGTGTCCCTGCCCATGGCAAGGATTGAAAATAAATGAGTTTTAAGGTGCCTTCCAACCCAAATCATTTGAAGATTCTAGGATTTTATGAATTTACTTTTAGTCCCCAAAATACTCTCATGCTTTCCAGCCCAAAAGAAGCCCTCAGTGTGGGATTTCTCTGATTTCTTAGTTTGCTTTTTGGAGAAGGAAATCATTATAGAATCTCTTGATTCTTCCCATGGACATAAGACAGCAAGCATGCCCTTTTGCAGATGTCAATTTCTTTTTCTTAAGACATGGCCAGCAAAGCAAAATTTTGTTTTTCCTTTCAAAGTATTTTAGCTTTGTTCCTTATGTGTTTGTGAAATGAAAACTTTCGTGGATAAACACTGTGTCTTCCACCACCAGCATACAGCAGACAGGAACACTGAATGCGGGAGGGATTTCTGAGGTCAGAGGCCTGCGAGGTTTGGGGCAGTGTTGTCTGTCCTTTGTCAATTACTCCATCCATGCAGACATGCAGTCACCATTCAGCTCTTCTGGGCGAACCTCAGCAACTCCTTCCCTGCCGCATGCTCAGATCACAGAATCACAGAGTCATTTAGGCTGGAAAAAACCTCTGAGATCATCGAGTCCAGCCTTTGACTGATCACTACCTTGTCAGCTAAACCAGAGCACTGGAGTGCCACATCCAAGTGTTTCTTGAACACTTCCAGGGATGGTGACTCCATCTCGGCCCTGGACAGTCCATGCCAATGTTCAACTACCCTCTCCATGGAGAAATTCCTCCTGATGTCCAACCTGAACCTTCCCTGGTGCAGCTTGAGGCTGTTTCCTCTTGTCTTACCTCTGTTTGCCTGGGAGAGGAGGCCAAGTCCCACCTGGCTGCCCTCTCCTGTCAGGGAGCAGTGGAGAGCAAGAAGGTCCTCCCTGAGCCTCCTTTTCTCCAGGCTGAGTTCCCTCAGCTCCCTCAGCTGCTGCTCATCAGGCTGGTGCTCCAGACCCTTCCCCAGATCCATTTCCTTCTTTCAATGTCTTTCTTGCCATGAAGGTCCCAGAACTGGACACAACACTGGAGGTGCAGCCTCACCAGTGCCACGTACAGAGGGAGATCCACTTTGCTAGCAAGTGCCATCAGGAGAAATCCATAATTCAGAATACTCAAATAACCATTTATAACAGTTTTCTACTCTCTGTCATCTCAAGTTCTTGTTTTTGTTATTCCTACTGCATTAGCAGGAAATCTGGGCATATGCCAGCTTGAAAGACTGAGAAGAGACCTATCATGGATGGCTCGAGAGAGACATATGCAACTTGAGAGCAACTGTCTCCCACCTCCAGCCCGAAGGGAGAAAACAGGAATATATTAACCGTCAGCAACCTTTAACTAAAGGGCTCTGCATTTCTGATCAGAGTAGCCTGTGACAAATCGGGGAGTGTGTCTGTCTGTGTATAAGGCCTATATTTTTTGGTACATAACTAGACTTTAATAAAATAAAATATTTATAGGAAATAAATGAAGGGATTTTTCCTGGGCAGCAATTTTTAAAGCTGTCAATAACTGTTGTAAATGCTTAGTGCTTCATTCAAGAAATAAATTGAACCATATTAACCATGTATATCATGGTTTGAGTCATCACCCTCTAAACCACAGATTTGGCAGAAGCAGGGAGCACTAACCAGGGGAACAACCATTGCATATTTGCCTGGTTGCTACTTTATTTCCCTAAGTATTTGTCTTTGACCACTGTCATCAGCAGAACATTAGGCTAGTGAGACCTTTGATCTGACCCTGCAAGGCAGGTCCTATCATCCTGAATTATTATTACCGACACTGATTTATAGTCCTCTTGCTTTTATAATTTTATTATAAGTGTTGTCTCCAGTTGCTATGCGAACACACAGTCACAGTTCTACTGAATTTATCCTTTCTGTGAAAATGTCGAGTAAACCAACATGGGTTAGCATTAACCCTTTGGTCACTTAATTGCTGTTGATGAAACAGAGGTCTGGGTACTACCATGATAACTAAATTTCTATTTGCTACCTGAGAGAAGTGAAGTGAGGAGAAGTGAAGGTGCAACATGAACAGTAGAGAGTGACATTGAAGAGGGCTTTGTGAAAAGCTCAGGTTCACCTGGTCTAACTTTAGGTGCTTATATGTGTTTAGTACACTACTGGCTTGAGCTTCCTCTACCAGCAGTGAAGAAAGGTCAGGAATTAACACATTTCTCAGTCGATGTGGGATATACTTATTTTTCTGACAGATTACAGGGCAATTTAGGATGATTGCACTCCTAATTTGGATCCCTCAGTTATTACTCAGTGGCATGAATGGGGGAGTCCTAAGACCAGCAGAGGTTACTGCATGAATTTGCAGAAGGAAAACAGTGAACCCAGAGACATGGTACTGGAGCAAAACTAAAATAACATCAGAATAAATCACACTTTTTTTTCTGTCTTTGAAAGAATAAAGCTAACCTAGTATCTAAACCAAAACCAAAGTAGACAAATTTTATTAAAATAGGGGACTCTATTAGTTTATACAATAGGTTGTGGGTTGCTTTTTTACACCACAGTTATAAAATTGTATTTCGTTGATGTTTTAAAAGTGTTTTTCAAGGTATAGCAGTGATAATAATGAAATAAAATATAGAACACTTGTTGGGTTTTGCTTTCATGACAAATAGGCACTGACAAATCCATGCCACATTACCATCCTTGATTGCTCTGATGGAACTCATTTTCATCTCCTGTTCCTCTAATTACATGAAAATTGCATACTTTTTATGCATGACACATTTTCTGCAGCTTTAGAAAAAGGTTGTGAAGGGGAAAAAAAAACATTTATCAGTTTCTATCCCCCACTCATAAAGGCTATATGTCATCTAACCAGCGATCAATCCAGCTTTAACTGCCAGTTTTCTATGCTATTGTTATAATCAGAAAAGGAAATATATAAAAAATATGGGTTTAGGTGTGTTTTTCCCCCTTATCTCTTAAGAACGGATATTTAGAGTGGTCTTGTCACCAGTCTGTTATTCTCCTTCCAGCCTTACCTACCCTGATTTTGGATTTCAAAGCATGGATGAATGATTCAACACCAGAGTAAGTAAAAAAGATTAACTTTGAACAATAGTACCTCTTAAGCTTTCCTCCCGTTCCCCAGGTTTTGTTGAAGATTTATTTTAATAGCCAGATGAGAGAGGGCAAAATGAGCATCACTGCTGCAGAGACATTAAAAAGTAAATGGACAGTACTAATAAATTACGATTACAAGGATAAATTAGATGATATATACCTGTGTTTTAGTTACTGTTTGCTTTCATGATGGAAAATGGAGGGGTGGAGGGGAAATAAAAGTTTATGTTGTCAGTCTGTATTTAACTGGAATGGGTTTGCACCAAGTGGGTGTATTTTCTTCTTTCCGGGGTGACAAGTTATCTAGGTATTTTTCTCCTGACAACAGCACTAATGGACAACACAAGCTCCAGTCGCTTGCAGGCCCCTCTGGAGGTTTGCTGAAAATCCTCAGCAGTGATCACCCCTTCAGCTTGGAAGACAAATGTGTTTCAGGATGTTGCTGCTGTTTTGGGGTTTATTTTTAAGTTACTCATTTTCCGTGCTAACTCTTATATGTCTGAAATTTCTAGAAGCAGGGGCAATACCAACGATTAAATTAAGCAGAATGTTCAAGCCCCTTTGAGAATGGAAGGCTAACTTGGACCTTGTACATCCAGAGTGCTCTACCTTCAGTCACAGGTTAAAGCTGAGAATCTTGCTAGAATAAATGGGATAAACCCATACTGGTTAGTGGAAAGTAAGTGATGGAACTCCTGTTTTCTTCCCACTGTTGAATCAGTTCTTAAGTGGAGTGCAGAAACAGAATCTCCACAGACAGAACTCGGTGAAGCTGTGTGACCTGCAGAGCCTGAGATCACATCAGCTCTGTCTGGTGGCTGCTCTGCCCTTCTGCCTACGGCTGTCCTTAGAAAAGGCTCTTTTGTGCTGGGAAATGCCTCTCTCAGGAAACCCACTGTCCTTATTCAAGCTTCACATTCAAGAAAGTGGAAGCCTTTTAAACTTCAGAAATGAGGCTCGATTCTGCAGATTTTTTTGTGAGTTAAAATGAAAAGGTGATCTTGATGATAAGAGCACAGAGAAGTAGGATTCCCAGTAAAATGGCAAGTCAGAAAATGAAGCTGGCAAGGTACATCCTGAAGAAAGAGTGCCATGCCATGAGCTCATTCTGGTGTGATCTACATGCAGTTTATTTCCAACATAAAACAGTCACAAATAAATAAAGTACTGATCTGTCCCTCTTAAATACCCATCCACATTACTGAGAGACTTCTTTCCCTTTTCCCTCAGATTTGTTTATTACACCCACTGGTTACATCATCTGTTAAATTAACCCCCAATCTAGTTCTTAAAAACCTGTGTAACCTTGAGTAAAGTTATCAGAGATGATAAAGGCATCACAGACAACTAATCCAACTTCACTTCAGTCCCTGCAATGCCTTTATCTTTGTAATTTGTTCTGGTGCTGGGGATGAATAAAAAAGGAGCTTCACTAATCACCTGAGAAAAGTTATGCACCTTGTGTGTGTGCAAAACTGGGGACTAAATTTTGCATACTCTTCAGAAGAAGGACTGTCTCCAGCCAGGGATGAAATTTTTGGTGAACTTGATAGAATTATTGTACTCATATTACCAGAGTCAAGATTTAATTCTGTGTTTTGTGGCTTGCATAATGTTTAGTTCACTGGGGCCCCTACACACTGGTAAAATATTGTCAATTAATAATAATGAATTTGTTTATTTTCCTTTTCTGAAGCTATGAAATGGAACGTTTAAATAATTAACACCCACTCTGTTTTTTTAGAAAAGTCTGTATTTTCTATGTGTTTTTAATAATGACAGGAAGAGAATTAACTATAAATTAATACATTCCAGAATGGAAGTAGCAATGACTGTTATTTAGCTTTACAGAGGGAAAAAAAAAATAAAAAAAAAAAAATCATGCTTTTTGTCTTTATGTTCTTGTTATTAAAGACCTAAGTATTGATACACGGAATTTCTAGGTTTATAATGGCAGTTGTTTAGCTAGTGGAGCAAGTGTTCTTTGAGGAATATTTCAGTTAATAAGTCCATATTGAAGTTGGGCTTGCGGTCCTTTTTACACTAGGACATACAACTGACCACTAGACACTGACAAAAACACTCAGTGGTTCCAGAGTTTCATGACTGAGATACAAATACGTGCACATGTGAAAATTCATACCCCAAAAACGCCTGATGCAAGAGCTTCTCCTAACTAATCTCTGGAAATAATAAATGAATACATATTTCAATGTCAACAACAGTGTGTAGCTTTGAGAATGAAGATTGTGACAGTGAAATGATATATTTTCAGAGAAATACAAGCAATGTTGTTTCTGTTACCAGCAATAATGATTTGTTTGATCTCTGATGAATTCCATTGTGTTTCTGTGCCTTAGGATCCCTGCCTAGAAAGATGGGCTCAAAATTCTTGATGTGAAGACATGCAAATGATTCTCCTTGCAATGAGGAACAAATACAATTATTTCTGAAGTGGCATCTAAAGCAATTTTGTTCTTAAAATTTCACAGAAAGTTAAATAATATATAATTACAGGTATTAAATGTGAGGGAACAAGGTTTTTAATGCTCTGTAAATGCCACGTGCACCTGACCTGATAATGTCAATCCTGCACTGTGAACTGCTCTAATCCAGAACCATTCTCTAGGGGTAGGGTGGAGGGGTTTTTTTGTAGTTCTTGTGAAATGAAGGGTATTTTCCTCCATGATGGAGAAAATGGAAAGCCTGATGAACCGAATCAGGTACATATCATTTGGCTGAGTTGAAAGAAAATCTACAATTGTGCAATTAAAGAGATTTAGCGAGAAATTCATGGGGGGTATAATTAGGAATGATGGGATAAAAACAAGGAAACAAAAATGTGTTAAAATATTACAGCATGCACCTTACTGTGAGATCTATTAGATTATGGAAATATTTATTGCTGGAATGGGTAAACCTCTGGGTCTACCAAGCAATGAATAATGAGACTGAACACTGGGTGTGAGCAACAGGACATGAGAGCTCTGTCCTGATTCTCTATCTGTGCACTCTCTCTGGCAAGCAGTGAGGTCCTGCAAGGGCCAGATATGTACAACAGAAACCAAAATCAAAGCTAAACTATATTTTTTTTGCTTTAAATGAAATGCAGAGGCATAGCCAATGGAGAAGAAAAGCAGAATAAAGGACTGAAACGAACCATGGTATAGAAACACATCCCAGCAGGCATTTAGTCAGTATACAAATAGTGGCTGACTGGAAGTCTTACAGTTTGACCAGAAGATACAACACCTTTTGCACATCCCCTTGCTATAAAGGAGTAGAGATTGTTCCAAAACCTCTGTCTTATTCTGCAACATTATTTTTTTCGTTCCATTTTCTGTAATAACGGATTAATTACTTATATATGGATGATTCAATATTTGACATTTCTTAACAATGATTAAAAATTTCAATAAGAAACAATGGAACCATATACCTTCTACTGAGTAAATTAAATAGAAAGGTATTTCATAAGGTATCGCCAAAGCCAATAGTTTTATTTTGCAACACCACCATCACACTCAAGATAATAAAGCAGTAAAACCATTAATAGTCTATCTCAGCTTTGTTGTAGGAGCAGATTACTTCTGAGACAGGGGCAGCACGTGTTTTGGTCAGTGAGGAGTGATGGGTGGGACCTCGTGTCCCTAAGTGTGGGCTGTGTCTTTCTGTAGCACAACCCTGCCCAAAGAGGGCTGTGTTGTACACTTTTTACAGAAGATCAGTGAACAACTTCTAGAGAAAAATAACTAAAGATGCCATTGCAGCAGCAGAATCCTGCCCATTTCGTGTTTGCATCAGTCATAGCTGTCACTGAGGGCAACAGCTGATAAAGGCATACCAAGCCTTGTAAGGTCATCCTTTTAAAGAAATTAAAGACTAAGGGAAAACATTATATAATGGGGGCCATAAGTCAAATTCCCACATTAAAAATTAAGCCTCTAACCTGAGAGGCTGAAAAACTATTTCTCCCTCACTGTCTGGGATGCCAGAGCTTTTCTGCCATGCTATTTTATTTACAATACGAAAGTCAGAAGGCAGGCCTAAGTGTAGGTTAAAGGTCTGTAATATTCACTCTAAAAATGCAGTTTCTCATGGCATTCTCTATGTATTATTATTATTATTATTATTATTATTAATCATGCCACTACTACCATCATTATTACCTTCTTCTGTATGTTTTTATGAAATTAATATGTGACACCAAAGCAGAGTTCTCCTGCAACTAAAGTATTTTATCTAGTTCCAGTCATCCAACTATTCCCAGCATTTCCACAGATAATGCCACAAGCATGACTATTTAAGAAAAATCTTCATTATGGTTAGGGCTACCTTTATGAAAAATATCTTTTTGAGATTCAGCTCCTGAGTGTCATTTTGTTTGGAAAGTCAGTGAAGAAGTGGAACAGTCCAATAGCCGACACCTACGTGCACATTAATCAAGATATCAACAGATTCTCAGTTATTCTCCAAAAGTTTTTACTGGCTTTACCTCACCTAAAATACTCTGCTCTTACTTCAGTACACACAGGGTCATCAAATTAAAGTGATTTATTATTCATCTTTTTTTTAGTGTAAGAACCTACCATGTTTTGTTTCAGAGCACTTTTAGGCTGAAGTGGCTATACATTAAAAAGGTAACAGTATGAAAAGAAAGTATTACTCAATTTGCAGGTATATGAAAGAATGAGAATTGATGTCTGAGCCCTAACTGAGCTCACAAGGCCTGAAGTGAAGTCACTTGTCCTGAAGGCCCATATAGCTGAAAGACTATTTAAGGTATTATTTATTTTTTGTTATATGTTTTATGCTTACAGCATTGGCAGTAAATAAACACACTGAAGAAGAAAACACTACTTAACGAGGAGTAGATGAGATTGAATGTGACTGTTCCAGACCTGTACAAGAGGCACTGGCCCATTAAATGAATGTGTAGAGCTACTTCTTAATGTGTTAGCCAAGTAATCAATTTCTGAAAATACCAAATAATTTAAAAATAGCCCTGTCTGACCTGAACCAGTGCTGGCATCAGACCAGGCATTTCTCAGGTACCTACTCCTTCCCTTAATCAATCAGTTCTGACATTTTTCCTTTTTCCTTTTATTCCTTTTTCTCTCTCCCTATTTATAAACCTTCTTTTGTAAAATTATGTGGCCAGCCAACCTCAAGAGACAAAATTCTTAAGCTTCTTTTAATATTCCATTAGCTGTGTAGCCCATTAACACGTTGGAATGGTTGTAAAGGGAGAATCAATACAGCAGACACAGCACGACTCTGGAAACCAGGACCCTGGGGGTCTGCTCGTGGTGTTGGAATAGCTTTGCTCTACAACCTTGAGCCAGCCACTTAACCTCTTGATGCCTCAGTTTATTCAGCTGTAAGCAAATGTAACAACATTTGCATACTGCACAAAGGTCTTCAGAAACATAATTTGTAAACCTTTGGCGCTGCACGTCCATTCATGCCTACTCAGACTTGTAATTCTCTTACAGGAGTCAGGTAAAAATCTGAGGCAATTTCAGAAAATATTGCTTTTAATATATGCTATCTGCTTCGAGATCTTTGAATAAAACAGGTATTCCAGGTCCCAGTGTTGAATCCGGTGAAAATACAATGGGATATTGTTCTTCTCTTATAAAGGAGCCAAAACTGAATTAGGAAAAAGAAGAGAAAATTACAAAGAGTGGCAGACAAGATACATAGATCTTTGTTTACATGGTAGAATTTATAGTCTTCCATATTTTATATGGAAGTTATTAAGACCAGATTTTAAGCAACTATGGAATGCAAGTAGATATGTATACACACAATAAATATCCCTTGACATCCTAAGAGACATTTCAATTCAAATTTGAAAGAGATCCAAAGATTCATTCATACATTCAGGAAGTAAGCTAGTCTCTAATGATCATAATGTAGGCAAGTGACCATGTGGAAAAACGTTCCATCAAACAAAAAATACTAATTTTGAGTGATTTATGGGTCTTAGCCAATATAATACTTACTGTGTTACCATGTTCTAGTCAATGCCTGTGTTAAAAATGGAGTTGAGGCCCCATTGGGTTTGCCCTGAACCATTTGCAGGAGTGTCTGCTGGAAGGGATTTCCCTGCACAGCTTTTTTAGGGGTCTATGTATCTCTGCCAGAGTGTTTTCACAATTTTGTCTGGGACAGACCACGTGGAATTAAATCATCTGCTGATGATTGTGTACACTTCCATAACCTATAACTGTTTTCTCATTTATTGTTCAAATATATCACAGAATCATAGAACAGTTTGGGTTGGAAGTGATCCTAAAGATCCTCAAGTTCCAACCCAGTGCCCTGTTGATCCCCAAGTTCCAATCCCACTGATGTTGGGATTGTTCCAAGCCCTGTCCTTGCCTTGGACACTTCCAGGGATGGGGCAACCACAACTTGTCTGGGCAACCTGTGCCAGGGCCTCACCACCCTCACAGGAAAGAATTTCTTCCTAGTATATAATCTAAATCTCTCCTCTTTAGTTTATAACCATTTCGACTTTTTCTATCACCATCTGCCTGTGGAAAAAGTCTTTCTTCCACATTTATAATTCTGCCACGTATAATTCCTATATAATCCTGGTTCAGCAGGCTTCTGAGAAAACAAGCAAGGCTACAAACAGTTGTTTTTGTTTTTGTTTTTTTTTTTTCAATTCACCTTCTGAGAGAAAGACTAGCATCCAAAATGGCTAAAAAGGTTAAAGTTGAAGGACTGTAAATTTTTACTCTAAGAAATATTTGAAGGACTTTATTTTGTGGAAGATGACATTTAAGAAACTAAGACTTAAGAGAAATTTTCTGGAAGGGTAGTAAATCTATAAACTCATGTTATTTCAAGTAATTAAGCTCAAACTCTCAGGTTGAAAAACTTTATACCTCTTGTTTTCTGTCATGTCAGGACAACAGGCATAAACATTTCTTGTATCAGGCAGAGAAGCACTAGGATGTGAGAAGGAACTGTTAGGAAATTGATTTTCTCTGCAGATGCTGTAGCCAGAATTGTCTGAAACACAAAATGATGGAATACTGAGCCCACAAGTGGACACAGCAGACAAAAAGACAGTGGTTGTGTAAGTGAGGAGGGTGAACACAGATCAGAGGACCAGTTTACCAAGGAATTGTGACTCTTGTTCAGTGGTTCATACTTGGGAGCTGCATCTCTCTTAGACCACATTAGCTGTCTTTGATATGAGTGAAATTTACTGGACAAGGAAAACCTTTCCCTTGTTTCTGGTGTTGTTTTTTTTTTGTTTGTTTGTTTTTTTGGGTTTTTTTGTTTTTTTGTTTTTTTTACTTTTTCTAGACATTTTTTTCAGTTTGTCTCTGTGGCTGCCCAATACTTCCATTTTGAAGGGGACTTAGAATTTGTGCACATCCATTATTTTTCACTTTGTTGGTTGCTAAGCAGTCCCTTGTTGCTAAGTAGGGTATGAGCACTTAATTTACTACATTCTTTTTTCTCGTACCAGATTTTAGAAATTGCAGATCCTGTTTAATCAATGTGTAAATGCATGCTTTTGATGTATTTTTCCTAAGAGCAATATTTTGATCATTCTTAATGATACTTAATGAAGTCACCGCATGATTTCTGATTGTACCTAATTGAAGCTTGTGACTTGCATTTCAATGCTATCATCTTACAGTTTTATGTCTATCAGATGAAACTTTACAAGGACCCAAATAAATTAGGAAATATACTGACTTGATGCTTTCCTTGGAATTAAGTTGCTTGGAAAAATATGTATAAATTTTCAAATTAGTTGTAGGGCAAAAAGTGTCTCTTATATTACAAGTCTGAGGTGGAAGAGGTACAAGAAATTGAGATGGTTTATTATTGTGTATTGTTAGCTTACATAAAAGGAGCTAAAACTGTTGGACTGGTTCTTAAGAGTAGATACCCTCAAAAAGCTATCAGAACACTTAATTACGTAGAATTTTAATGAACATGTTAAGTTTTTTATAATGCTGACAACAGATTGTCATTTTACAAGCACAAACATATGACAAATACTGCCCTAAATAACTTGTAAAGTAAAATACAGATCCTGCAAGTATTTACTATTAAAAAGCAGCCATGTAAAGTCGGTAAAATCACCAGACGTATTCATCTGATAAAATTTTGGGGATCTTGATTATCTGGTGAGTTGAGTGCACAGTTTAACAGAGATAAGGAGGGTAGATGGATATTTTCAGACTAATGGAGAAAAGAAAAATCATACAGACATTCCCCCTCAAATTTACAAAAAATTTAAGAGCAAGGTCCTGGAAATATATTTCTACAGGATAAGATGTTCCAGTGTTCTTTGACACCTTTCAGTTACCCAGCTGATTGTCACTCTTAAGGAAATTGAAATTATACATGGAATTGCTTTCAACTCTCCTGGTTTGTGTTTGTATATGGAAGAACCCTTGTGAGACCTTTTTATAATTTGCCATCTACAAATAAGCCACAACAGTTGGTTTCAAGTGGGAAAAAACAGATTTTTGTATCCATCTCTTTATTACATCAGCAATCAAAGTCAGTGGTAGAGGTCTTTGTCCTTCCATCCATATCGTTACTATACCCACTTCTATTTGCTTGTGTTCCTGTTGTTTATTTGGTTTGGTTTGTTTTTATTTCTCTTCTACAATCAAAAATGTTACTTAGTTTAAAAGGTGTTAAAAAAAAAAATATTAAAAGGAGCAAATGCTTGAGCAAGAAGATTGAAGCAGGTGATCTACTACGGTCCTTCCAACCTGACCAAATTTGTGATTCTGTGAAATTTTCAACATTAAAAAACCACAAACAAACAAACAAAAAACAAAAAACAAAGACAAAAAAACAAACAAAAAAACCCAATGAAATAATTAAATTGTAAGTGTATGACAGGATCTTTTTGCAAATTTTTTAAGACATAGTCTTTGGCAGTGGAGTTTACAGGCTACCTGAGACAGTCTGATGAATAAATAAATTGTCCTAAGTAAAGTAAAGCATTTTAGGGCTTTTTAATAAAGGTGCTGTCTAAGACAAAGTGGTAAAAAGAGACCAGTTAAATATATTGGTGCTGTTAAATCCTGTAAAGTGACTTCTGACTCACAGTACAAGTCAATGGACTTTGCAAGTTACTTATGTTCCAGCCATGTGGCAAATCTCGGCGTTGAATAACGCCACATTTTAAGTGCTCTGTTGGCAGAGTGAGTCAGGGCTCTTAGCTGGGTTGTGACAGGGTTGCTGCAAAGCACAGAGAGGGTTGACTGAAGAAAATAGCATTCAAAAGCCATCAGGAGTCAAGAAGGTCTGCTGCCTGCTAACTTCATAGTCAGAGCATGCTTGTGGGTCAGCTCAATGGAGCAGAAACTGGAACCTTCTTACAAGAAAGGTCTAGATCTTTCTGCTTGTTCAATTTCTAAGGGTTTTTTAAAATTATTTTTTAAT